>JAGKQL010000005.1:52744-78732 GCA_018398635.1 Cyprinodon brontotheroides | reverse complement strand
CTGACTGGATGATCTGGTGAACTGTAAAGTGCCTTGAGATGACATGTGTTGTGAATTTGGCGCTATATAAATAAACTGAATTGAATTGAATTACTACCTATATTAAAAATAAGTGGGAAATTGAAGGTAGTTTTACTTTAACTGAAGATGAATGGGAAAGTGTGTGTTTATCTCAATGGAAGACAACAAAGTCACATATCTGGAAAACTATCGTACGTTTCTTTATAACACCATGTCAAAGCGCTCATTATTCACAAAGGAAACACTGGATGCTGGAGAGGAAGTGGGTGCCTAAAGGCGCATCATTATCATTCGTTTTGGGAATGCCCAGTTATCCAGAAATATTGGAAAGACATGAACAATCTAATGCAAACTGTTTATAACGTCACAGTCCCTTTCAACTTCATGACCATGAACCTTGGACTGAAAACACAGGCAATGGACACGGTAAACAAATACCTTTGGAATATAATGATTGCTGCTGGAAAAAAAGCCATAACTAAGAAATGGATGACGCAGTCAGCCCCCACCATTTCACACTGGATTGAAATTATGACTGAAATAAGAAACATGGAACAAATTACTTTTAAAATTCACTTGAAATTTGACATTTTTCACAAACTTTGGTCCAAATGGGACTCCTACAGGTTAAAATGTGCTGTGCTTCAAGATGGTCCATGATCCATCGCTACTTTCAACAAGCTGTATTTTGCCAACTGCTCTCTATGTCGAACTGTTCTGTGTTATTAATGTTGTATTGAAAACTAAAAAAAAATAAATAAAAAATCATTGGATCTGTCAGTAAGGAGCCTGATTGACATGGATAGCAGCCATAAGACAAATTTAAACCCCCGACGCCTTCCCCCCGATAAGACATGCTTCTAAATGAATGAAAGCCTTCCAGATTTGACACATTAATATATCACTCAGCTAGAGCTGAAGATGGTGGGAGGTTTCAGTGGAACAACAACTAGATCTGTCACAGCAGATGTGGATGGAGGGCAGTAGCAGCTGTCCACAGGGTCAGAGCTACATAGATCCACATTATCTGAATTCTTTAATCTCTTTTTTGCACTTTTCTTCCAATATATATGGATTCACACACTGCAAAAAATTTAAATCTTAATAAGTAATTCTTTCTTCAAATAAGTGCATTTTTTTTCTTGAATTCAGGAGGTAAGTGAGACACTTTGCCAATGGAACAGGATAATTAACATTTGAAATAAGGAAAAACAATTGCATTGTCTTATTTCAAGTGAATTTTTCATCCAATTGTCTTATTTTTTAGAATAAAAATACTCATTCCATTGGCAAATCCTCTTACTTACCTACTCAAATTAATAGGTAAATACACTTAATTTAAGAAATCTTTACTTATTTCTAGATCGTTTTTGCAGTGTATTTCCCTGCTTATTATTTATTGACCTTTCACTGATTTCTTAGGAACAGGAAAATATCCTCGGCTGTTATGGCAGCTTCAAACACCTGGGCTAAACTTTAAAATAAGTGACAGGTGGATTAGACTTTGCCTGTGGGTGATTATCATGGAAGGTTAGTGGGTATATATACAAAAGTGTTTATATGCAAATCAGGTGCAAACAGCAGACAGTAAATAGAATTGGACTAAAGGAAATATAAAAGTAAATAATATTCCAGGGAATGAGATGATAAAATGATTTGCTTTGTGAAAACCAATATAAACGCAAAGGAAATATGAGTGCTATAAAAGTTCTGTTTCAGACAGGGGAAAACAGACCACTTGCAACAGCGCACCCTGGTGGCAGAGGAACTCCAACACACCACCCATTTATGACTACTTATCCATGAGGTGCTGGGATAATAATTAGATATTTTCTTATGCAATGTTGGATCCTTTTTATCCTAAAGTCTTTATTGAAAGGTTTGCGCATCTCAATGATTTTGTAAATCAACAATGTAAAACATAAAGTTATATAGTTGTAGTGATTTTTGCATTTTGTTTTTGCTTTTTCTATCAGTGGTCTTTGCAGGAGTTTATCTGATCTGAATGCAGATGAAAAATTACAATAAGAAAATAAATCCCAATCTAAGTATAATGAGCGAGAAATAAAAACATTATGGATTTTGGAGAAAAATACAAAAATAGTTCATCGATAACACCCAAAAAAACACTTAATACTTACTTACTTAATAGCCCTTGTTCTTCATTTTCCATTAGCTTTTTACTGACTATTTTTTTACTCACACAGTAAAACTTGACAATACGGTTCCTTTTCCACTGACAGGTATTCTATGGCTAAATACGGAACGATTCTGCTTTTCAAGGGACGAATGGAAACCCTACTTACCATGTGTTGCATCTGACACACGGACACATGCACAACCCTGTACCCACTCTCAAGAGGAAATCCCTATTAAACAAGTGACAGAGCGTGCAAGAATCCATTTCTCCTCGTGCACGCTCTGTTTAAAAGTTGCTGTTTGCATCACTCAATATATCTTTAACAACAAAGGACAAAAAGCTCAGATTGCTGAACAACTGACAGGCATGACATAGGATGGCAAAATATCAAAAAAAAGAAAAGCAATAGCACGGACCATAATTAAAAGAGACATTAAAAGAGGGTAAAAGGGAAGATTAAAAACAGCGGAGGACCAAAAAAGAGCAATGTCAGCAAAGGAATGAAGAAAGACCACAAAGCTGAGAAACAAAGCAAAGAACAAGGATAAAAATCCACTTTAAAGTTCAAATGAACTTAAACATTACAAATAAACGACAAATGCACCACATCAGGAGGAGACTAACCCCCCAAAGCCTGAGAGAACAAAGGCTTCAGGTCTGACCTGGGGAGCTCATTTATAGCAGAAAAGGCTCTTGCACCCCTAGAAGTGAATTTAACCCTTCGGATGACTGAGAAAACCTGTGAGGAAGCTTTAGATCCCTGGGAGGATCGTAATGGACCGTTAGCTCTAAGATGTACAGAAAGGAGAGACCATTAACTGCTTTTCATACCAGCAGTAGAACCTTAAACTAGATCCTAAAAGCCGCAGGGAGTCAGCAACGTTCAGCCAGGATCAGGGTGATGAGCTCAAGTCCTACATGACAGGGCAAGTCCAACATGACAGGGCAAGTCCTACATGACAGGGGGCAAGTCCTACATGACAGGGCAAGTCCAACATGACAGGGCAAGTCCTACATGAAAGGGCAAGTTCAACATGACAGGGCAAGTCCAACATGACAGGGCAAGTCCTACATGAAAGGGCAAGAGTTCAACATGACAGGAGCAGAGTCCAACATGACGGGGGCTTAAGTCCACCATGACAGGGCCAAGTCCTACATGAAAGGGCAAGGATTCAACATGAAAGGAGCAAGTCAAACATGACAGGGCCAAGTCCTACATGACGGAGACACGTTGTTCAACATGACAGGGCAAGTCCAAACATGACAGGGCAAGTCACACACCATGACAGGGCAAGTCCTACATGACAGGGGGCAAATCCAACATGACAGGGCAAGTCCCACATGAAGGGCAAGTTCAACATGACAGGGCAAGTCCAACATGACAGGGCAGAGTCCTACATGACAGGAGCACGTTCAACATGACAGGAGCAAGTCAAACATGACAGGGCAAGTCCTACCACATGACAAGGCAAGTCCAACATGACAGGGCAAATCCAACATGACCCGAGCAGCAAGTCCTACATGACAGGAGCAAGTCCAACATGACAGGGCAAGTCCTACATGACAGAGGGCAAGTCCCACATGACAGGGCAAGATCAACATGACAGGGCAAGTCCACCATGACGGGAACAGCGTTCAGCATGACAGGGCAAGTCAAAACATGACAGGGCAGAGTCCTACATGACAGGGCAAGATCCAGACATGAACAGGGCAAATCCAACATGACAGGGCAAGTCCTACATGAAAGGGGGCAAGTTCAACATGACAGGGCAAGGTCCAACATGACAGGAGCCAAGTCCTACATGACAGGGCACGTTCAACATGACAGAGGCAAGTCCAAACATGACAGGGCAAGTCCTACATGACAAGGCAAGTCCAACATGAACAGGGCAAATCAACATGACAGAAATATCAATACAGCTGAGGCAGGGGCAAGTCCTACATGACAGAGCAAGTTCAACATGACAGGGCAAGTCCACACATGACAGGGCAAGTCCTACATGACGGGGGCAAGTCCTACATGACAGGGGGCAAGTCCTACATGACAGAGCAGAGTCCAACACTTGACAGGGCAAGTCCTACATGACAGGGGGCAAGTCCTACATGACAGGGAGCAAGTCCAACATAGCTGACAGGAGCAAGTCCACCATGACAGGGGCAAGTCCTACATGTGAAAGGCGAGACAAGGCGGGCAAGTCTTACATGACAGGGCAAGTCAAACATGAGCAGGGCAAGTCCTACATGACAGAACGGCAATGTCCAACATGACAGGGCAAATCCAACATGACAGGGCAAGTCCAACATGACAGGGAGACAAATCCAACATGACAGGGCAAATCCAACATGACAGGGCAAAGTCCAAAATGACAGGCAAGTCAAACATGACAAGGCAAGTCCAACATGACAGGGGAAGTCCTACATGACAGGGCAAGTCCAACATCATGACAGGGCAAATCCAACATGACAGGGCAAGTCCTACATGACAGAGAGCGATTTCAACATGACAGGGCAAGTCCAACATGACAGAGCAAGTCCAACATGACAGGGCAAGTCCTACATGAAAGGGGCAAGAAGTCCAACATGACAGGGCAGAGTCCAACATGACAGGGCAAGTCCAACATGACAGGGCAAGTTCAACATGACAGGGGGCGTTTCCAACATGACAGGGCAAGTCAAACGCCGACAGGGCAAGTCCTGCACATGACAGGGCAAACAGTTCAACATGACAGGGCAAGTCAAACATGACAGGGCAAGTCCTACACCCGACAGGGGCAAGTCCAACATGACAGGGCAAATCCAACATGACCTGGGGCAAGTTCCTACATGACGGGGGCAAGTCCCTACATGACAGGGGCAAGTCCAACATGACGAGGGCAAGTCCTACATGACGGGGCAAGTTCCTACATGACAGGGCAAGTCAAACATGACAGGGTAAGTCCTACATGACAGGGCAGTCCTACATGACAGGGCAAATCCAAGTTAGATGACAGGGCAAGTCCTACATGACAGGGGCAAGTTCAACATGACGGAGGCAAATCCAACATGACAGGGCAAGTCCAACATGACAGGGAGCTTGCGTTCAACGCATGACAGGGCAAGTCAAACATGACGGGGGCAAGTCCTACATGACAAGGCAAGTTCAACATGACAGGGCAAATCCAAAACATGACAGGGGCAAGTCCTACATGACAAAGGCAAGTCCAACATGACAGGGCAAAGTTCAACATGACAGGGCAAGTCCTACATGACAGGGCAAGTCCTACATGACGTGGAGGGAAAGTCCAACATGACAGGGCAAGTCCTACACTTGACAGGGCAAGCCCTACATGACAGGGCAAGTCCCACATGACAGGAGCGCAAGTCCACCACATGACAAGGGGCAAGTCCACCACATGACAGGGGCAAGTCCAACATGACAGGACAATAAGTCCAACATGACAGAGGCCGATTTCAACGAAAGGGCAAGTTCAACATGACAGGGGCAAAGTCCACCACTTGACGGGGAGTTCACCATGACAGGGCAAGTCCTACCATGAGAAGGGCAAGATTCAACATGAGCAGGGGCAAGTCCAAACATGACAGGGGCAAGTCCTACATGACAAGGCTAGAGTCCAACATGACAGGGGCAAATCCAACATGACAGGGCAAGTCCAACGCATGACAAGGCAAGTCCAACATGACAGGGCCTAAAATCCAACATGACAGAACCATGAAGTCCAACGCATGACAGGGCAAGTCAAACATGACAGGGCAAGTCCTACATGACAAGGCAAGTCCAACATGACAGGGGCAAATCCAACATGACAGGGCAAGTCCAACATGACAGGGCAAGTCAAACATGACAGGGGCAAGTCCTACATGACAAAGGCGAAGTTCCAACATGACAGGGAACTTAAATCCAACATGACAGGGCAAGTCCTACATGACAGGGCAAGTCCCACATGACAGGGCATAAGTCCAACATGACAGGGCAAGTCCTACATGACAGGGCAAGTCCTACATGACAAGGCAAGTCCAACATGACAGGGCAAATCCAACATGACAGGGCAAGTCCAACATGACAAGGCAAGTCCAACATGACAGGGCAAATCCAACATGACAGGGCAAGTCCAACATGACAGGGCAAGTCAAACATGACAGGGCAAGTCCTACATGACAAGGCAAGTCCAACATGACAGGGCAAATCCAACATGACAGGGCAAGTCCAACATGACAGGGCAAGTCAAACATGACAGGGCAAGTCCTACATGACAAGGCAAGTTCAACATGACAGGGCAAGCTCCAACATGACAGGGCAAGTCCAACATGACAGGGGCAAGTCCAACATGACAGGGCAAGTCCTGCACATGACAGGGCAAGTTCAACATGACAGGGCAAGGTCCCAACATGACGGAGCAAGTCCAACATGACAGGGCAAGAGTCACATGACAGGGCACGTTCAACATGACAGGGCAAGTCAAACATGACAGGGCAAGTCCTACATGACAAGGCAAGTCCAACATGACAGGGCAAATCCAACATGACAGGGCAGGCAAGTCCTACATGACAGGGCAAGTCCTACATGACAGGGCAAGTCCAACATGACAGGGCAAGTCCCTACATGACAGGGCAAGTCCTACATGACAGGGCAAGTCCAACATGACAGGGAACTGCAATCAACGCTGCAAGCAGAAGTCAAACATGACGAGCGGCAAGTCCTATGACAGGGCAAGTCCTACATGACAGGGCAAACTCAACATGACAGGGCAAGTCCCTACATGAAAGGGCAAGTTCAACATGACAGGGCAAGTCCAACATGACAGGGCAAGTCCTACATGACAGGGCACGTTCAACATGACAGGGCAAGTCAAACATGACAGGGCAAGTCCTACATGACAAGGCAAGTCCAACATGACAGGGCAAATCCAACATGACAGGGCAAGTCCTACATGACAGGGCAAGTCCTACATGACAGGGCAAGTCCAACATGACAGGGGCAAGTCCTACAGCGACAGGGCAGGTTCACCATGACAGGGCAAGTCCTACATGCCAGGGCAAGTCCAATTAAAAATAAAGGCTGGGTTCACAGGTCAGATTGAGTTTATAAATGATCATTAAACACTAACTTTCTGTTAGTCACTAATAAATAATATCGTTACCTTTAATAAATGATTATTGATTATCTATATCAGGGGGTCACCAAAGTGGTGCCCCCGGCCACCAAGGGGCCCTCAAGGACCACATGGGGTTCCCTCAGAGTCTTCTGTAAATGGATAATTTTATGGAAAGTGTTGAGATTGGACCTTTGAATTTAGAGGTTTTTGATCATAACCTTTTTTTTTGTTTAATAGCCTATATAACATGTTACACTTGCAATAAAACACATTATTCCAGCTCAGACACCCTTTCTGACTGTATTTTAGCACATTATACATAGAGATCAGAATTTCTTTTACCACACCGTCACAGGACAAAGGTTAACAATTTCAACACTAATTTTAGATAAAAGTAAGACTACCAAGAGTTAGTTTAAAGTGTTTCTTAATGTTATTTTCATTTTATGTACATCATTCATAAACAAATGTAATATGCGAGTGATCTTACTTTCTTTGCTAAATTTTTTTTTAATTTTATTATTTGTTCATAGATTTTTAAAATAATTTCTAGAGCATTTCAAAATAGATGAAATATTTATAAAATTATAAATTAAAAGAAATAATAAAAATATATATGATGTATGAAGTTTAGAATGCTGACCTTTGCAGTGCATGGGTCAGTATTGGTAGCCCTTCCTACGATTCAGTGCCTTGGAAGTGGCCCTCAAAAAGGTGGCTGACCCCTGATCTACAGTGTAAGTATAAATACGTGGAAGAAAATAAGGGCTCCTTGTATAAGACACCTAGAGAAATACTACGGTGGCCCTGAACTGCAAACTGCAACTACAAATCTAAAAGCGCTTAAACTACATTAAGGAAAACACAATTACATTAACCTACTGGAAAAGGTAGGTACCAGTGGGGAAACATGAGACATCGCTGATTGGACGACGGCGCCGCTTTGACCCTTGAACCGGAAGTCATTCTGCCTGCTGCGCGCTTTTGAAAACATGGATATTGTCGGCGCCCCCAAACATAGCTGCCGTTAACGAGGTGATACTGGATATGCTCAAGGCTAATCACGAAATTTCAGTTAGTTTATGCATACCTCGAAGACACACAATTTCAAAGAAGCTGGACTGTTCAGACGACGCAACTTCCGGCGTTTCAAACAGTCGGCGGCGCCGCTCCCCAATCAGCGATGTCTCATGTTTCCTAAGTACTGGTACCTACCTTCGTGGTAGGTTAATGTAATTTTTTTTATGCAATGTAGTGGCGCTTTGATTTGTAGTTTTCAGTTTGCACCTCCAGGGCCACCGTGAAAATACAGAACCAGGCTGCAGCAGCCAGGTAGGACTAATGGCTAACGGGCTAACGTGCCTGCCGCATCTCCGACCTCCACTGGCTGCTGCCCCGCTGCCCCTCTCAACTTCAGAATTTCTTTTTTTTTATTACGCATTAAATCAGTAAATGGGCCACATAGTGTTGCTTCAAAGAATAATGTTCTCGCCTTGAATGATCTTAAAACGACTTTTTATAGAACAACAGCAACAGAATAGAGAACTTTTAACTTCATCCTCTGAGCGCTAACCTGGGAAGCTGCTGCTGCCGCAGTGCATGCTGGGACAGCTGTCAATCTGGAGAACGGACAGGTCTGCTCTGATGCATGCTGGGTAAAGAGGGAGGGGCCAGAACAACATCCGGGGACTTTGTCCTTCCTTGGTCTTCTGTTCTTGTGAATTAGAACAGCACTAGGGCTGAGGCTGATGGCGTTTCACGAGGACACGAGAACGCACAAGTACACATATTGGGAAACGGCCTGTGAAGGTGGCAGGAGAATGCTGCTAGTTTTAACCATGTAAATGTGGCCTTTTGTTATTATAATTATCTTTAGTTTTATCTTTTGCTGGGTTTTTTTTGTTTCACTTAACGTTTGTTGATTGGTTTGTTATTCTGTTAAAAAGCAATACAAAGAAACTTAAAAACAATAAAGTGTTTATTTTATTCATAAAGATATTAAATTTATTTAAACATTTTTTCTATCTTTAGAGAAAGCATATATTACTCTTCAAATGCACATTTTTTTTCTTTAACCAGCAGTGTTACTGCAGGTTCTGCTTCTCTTCGCAGGTGTTGATGTTCCTGTGGCAGCCATTAGCATCCAAACCGGACTTCTTCCTCAGCGCACGTGGCATCACCGTCTTCTTCAGGAAGCGTTTCTTCTGAAGGCGGTCTCTGAGACTCAGTGGGAGGTAGCTATGGATGAAGTACATCAGGCCGAGGCCAGCATGGTAGCGAGCCTGCGGCTGCGGTGACGATAGTGCCTGGACGATGGTGTCGATGACGGGGCTGAAATCTGTACTGGCCCTCTCAGAGAAGCTCTGGAAAAGGTTCTTGGTCTCGGTCACGTAGTCCTCACCGTAGTCCTCAAGCAGCTCTGGCGACAGACCCTGCAGCAGCTCCTTGTTCTGCTGATCCCAGTGGGCGTGGTTGCTGGATGCGGCTGTGGATGGAAGAACCTAACATTACCAAGCAAGTCCAAAAACAGAAAATTAAAAACAATTTGTTTCCAACTTTGAAGACGTTTCTCTTCCATCCAGGAAGCTTTTTCAATTCAAAATGTCAGAAATAGCGTTGAGGTCGAGGCTTAATACTGTAGCCCATCAAAACCTTGTTTTTGTTTAGAAAACATGCAGATTGAAATGAACGAAGGGGAAAACTAACCTGACTAACCTGACTCCGCCAGATGGATTTACTCCGCGATATCCATCTGGAAACCTTCTGTTGAAGCAATTTTGGGAAGGGGCTGAAGAAAATACTGGTTAGCTGATTGGCCTATGTTGGTGATAGATCGGGCCAAATAAACCAATCAGATCAACGAAGCATATGACGCACTAACAGAGCGACGACTCTAAGAGGAGCCAATTGATAGATCAAACTCTTGCTGAAACCAGTCGGGAGAAGAGCAAAACATCTTTTTCCCTCTGAGAAAAGCCTCCAGAGCAGTGTTTCTGCTCTTCTTCAGTGAGAAATACTCTGTAATTCCGCTAAAATTTGCTCTCTCTCTCTCGATAGCCACGCTTAACGCTAGTTTCATCGGGCTGAAGCCGCCATGTTCTTAGACTGAACTGGGAAGCTTCGCAAGTATACACACCTCAACCCTCAGCCAAAAGCGCCAACGCTGATTGGACGCTCGCTTGGTGTAAACGGCTCCAAATTGCTTTAACGGAGAGTCTCCAGACTGATCTGGCGAGTGAAATCTTGGAAAGCTCAGCGAGATCAGGATGGTCTCACGCAGGCTGGGGTTCCACCTCTTTTGGAATGGGGGTCGCTTTGGCTTCTTTTGTAGTAGCCTGCAACGCCCCACACACATGCCTGTCTGAGTCCTCTGAAAGGGGGGTCGTTAAAGGAAGAGCAGCATGTTAACCGCAACATTAGCCAGAGTGATTAAAAATCACAGGTGTAGCCTATCACCTTGAGGTCTTACCTGTCCTGTACGAGGATGGAAGGATGGTGATCACTCGGACCCCCCAGTGGTTCAGCTCATGCCTCAGGGTTTCAGTGAAGAGGTTTAGCGCGGCTTTGGACGACCCGTACGCAGCCAGACATGGAAACGGTTGTTCACCTGGAAGAAATGGTTATTTTATGTTTGAATCACAGAAACTGTGACTAAGACCAGTTCCGTCTGTTTGTTGTGGAGCAATTAAGAGTGTGACGATTGTGGCCCTGATAGCTGACTTAAATGCTCACTTCACTCACCTGCCTAAACCTCCCCCGTTACTAATTATCATTCATCTTATCCACCTGCTCCTGCTGCGTCATACACGGCTCAAGCCAGCTATCAGGGCCAGATCATTGAGTTTGTGTTTTTGAGTTTCTCTTTGATGCCTTAGTTCATGTGCTCATTCTCGGAGGCCAGTGAATAGAGAAGGTTGTTAGCTTTGCCTTGGTGTTTCCTGATGGTGTCCTTGCTATTCCCCGCTGATCGCACCGTTCCTGTTATCGCTGGGCAGAGGGAGCTAGTTTAAAGTTCCGCAGTGTTCCTAGTGTTGTGTCTAGGTCTGCCTCTCAACTGCTGAGTCTGCCTGTTTCCATCTGAGCGTGTTTGACTGAACTCTCTGCTGGACTCATGGAACCCTGAACCTGCCTGAATGCTCTGTGGATTCCCTGGAACCCTGAGATTGAAACCCATGACCAGGTTGTGGACTCCTTGATCTCAGAACTGTCCTGTTCTGAGTGTTTTGCCTGACCTGGCTTGGATTATTGCGTGTTCACTGGGGCTACTGCATCGGGGACACTCTGGGCGGCACCGTTCCACATCTAGTTTGGCAGTCTCCCTCGAGAGGATGGAATGAACTGTTTGACCAGTTAAGTGACTCACACGGATAATCATCTTCCATCAGATTATCGTGGTCATTTACCTGTGTTTCTCCCAATACAGAGTGCCAGTGATGGGTGGTGCCCTGTTTCCCCCCGCAGCCGCTGCAGACCCACAGCTCCACGTCCTGTTCTATTATATTTGTTGAAATAAACGTTTTGTAACTTCCCAATGTCTGTCTCACCTAAATACTGGGTCCAACATTCTAGCTATATGAAACAGAGTCCGGCTAAGTGTTTAAACCCCAAGTGATGTCTGGGGTTTGTGGGGAAGCATTTATGCATTTAATCAGGATGTGACAGAGCAACACAAAGTAGGTCTTTACTGTGAAAATCTGAACAAAGGAACATTTGTGACATGTGAAAAGAATTTTATTCAAGAAGAACGTAACTTGAGAAGCAACCAAGAGGACCATGGTCACTCTGGAGGAGCTGCAGACATCAGGTGGCAATATCTGTCCACTGGACTCGCTCAACAACAAGAACAAAAAGATGATCAGCTAAGATGACCAAATCTAAAAAGATTCAATATTGGACAACCAGGAAGCTTCTAAAGGACAAGGGATTATTAGGATGTGTGTTTCTTTTGAGTCACTTTTCCAGTGTTGCTTTATATCCCTCTCCCCTCATATTTAATTGAGAAATACGCTTATTAACTGTTGGAGTGTTTGGTGTGGCAGCTTTTTGATCTCTTTGAAGGTAGTTTTTTTTAAATCATATTTCATTGAAGAATCTTTTAGAGCAGAGTGTGAAGGTTAGTCATGATGAGTTTTACTGACTCAACTCCAAGCAGCTCTTCTTCCTTAGCATTTAGGAAAAGCATCTGTGAAGGTTTTTATTTTCTAATTTGACCCTGTCATATATTGGAGGGCAGGACAGAAGTAATAAATGTGGCACTGTCCCGCACTAATCGGGGCGTCTGGTCACACGTCTGTCAGCACTGTTGGATTGGTTCTAGCTGCTTGTTCTCAACACATCCTCTGGGCAGAGCTGTGTCAGAACCCATTTCTTATAAATAAATAACTAAAAAGCTTTTTGGATTCTCTTCATAATCAGTCTGATTATTCACTCCTCTGTCTTTGTGCTGCTGGTTTTTGCACAAGTGACATGAGCTGCAGTGCATTGGACTTTTGTATGTCCTGACAACTGAGCTTAGGTTTTGCATCCAGCAGAACAACAACCCTGAACAAATGCAGAATAAAGAGGTGTTAGAAGGGCCAAGTCAAAGTCAAAGGCATAAATCCTTCTTACAATCTATGGTGATACTAGATTCAAAAGTGTTTCTACATCCAATCTAAGTGAGTAAAGAATCAGAGAAAACTAACAGTCTGCTGATATTTGGAGCTCTTAGGGACAAAAACTAGAAGACTTGCAGCCAGAGCTGGTTCTAGTTCTGACATGATAAATATTAAATTACCTAACTACCTGAAGAATCCTGAAAATGATTGAGTACTTGATATGTTTGGTACAGACTTTTTGACTTTTCCCCGATGTATTCCAGCATCCAGCTGCCATGCTGCGTGGGCATTGTCAGTTTCACTCATAGCTCTGGTGAATTTCAATGGTGAAGTCCTCTCTGGAAATCTTCAATAATTGTTGTTGATTGCAGATGTGTCTAGTAGTTCCCATTGATTTAGCTTGGAAGCGGGGGAGAATGGCGCTAGGCTTACCGCACCCGTGGCGCCACTGCTGGAGAGAAGATGGCAGGAGGGAGGGGCAAAAATGGCCCAATGGCTTCCGGACTCAATGATTGCAATGAAAATTATTACTTGTATTTTTATTAGCAATTATCGCTAAATTCATTAAATTACCGCAAATGTATGTGTTTTAGCTAAAGATAATGACCCATTGATTATTCATTGCTGACTGGACAGAAAAATACTTTATTCTGAAGAAAAATAAAAAAAGAGACACCATTTTGGTAAGACCTAGGTTTGTTAGAATCCAGTTTGTGTGGGTTGAGTGTTGTTGTGTTTTCTCCCTCCACCACCAGGTGGCTCCCGGTTCTCGTTGGCCCTTCAACACACACCTGCAGATGGTTGGCTCATTATCTGAGGACTCTTTAAGCTGCTGACTGCCACTACCTGCGACAGCCAGAGTGTTTTTGCCAGTGTTTGAGTACTCTAGCCAAGCTGAGTTTTACCTTCCACTCCCTGGAAGGATCAAGTTTGAGCTTCTCACACTGAGCAGAGGGGATAAATCTCCACATGTGCTGTTCAAGTTCTTCTGGAAATCCAAGGGGCAGTCAGCTCCATTGCTTCTCAGGGAACCAACCTAACCTAAGTCAAATCCGTCCGCCCTCCAACGAGTCAACCAAGTTCTAGAATAACCCACACAGACTGGATTCTGGGAAGGACATCTTTTTCTGGAGTCCCATTTCAGTCTCTGTTTTTGCAAGTCGTCCAAGTTTTCCTACGGAACCTGAACTAAACACTGAACTTCCCTTATAAGTTCCAGTTCACCAGCGTTCTGAGTAACTCTGGATCCAAATTAAGGTTATAGTCAGGTGGATGGTCAGGGCATAGACTTCATTGTAAAGTTAAGAGACATTCCTGCAAAGGGAGAAGAACCTAACATGCGTGTGTGTGGTTGTGGTGGTTGTGGGGATATTGCACACCTGCTGGGCTGGAGATGTTGACGATGCGTCCTTTGGCCTGTCGCACCAGCGGCAGGAAGCTCTTGGTGACGCTCACCGTCCCGAAGAAGTTCACCTCCATGCAGAATCGGAAGTTGGACATCAGGGTCAGTTCGGCGTCACCTAAGTTTAGACACACTCCAGCGTTGTTGACCAAACCCCACAGACCTGCACACACACACACACACACACACACACACACACACACACACACACACACACACACACACACACACACATCACACACACACACACACACACAGGGGTCAGAGCTGCTGCTTGGCTGTGAATAATTTCTTAACGAGTTTTGGTTTAACTTCTGACTGTGAGATTAAAAATCTGTTAATGTTTGATGTTGCTATAAACTGGAAAAACACAGAACAAACCATTTGAGAAGAGATTCTGTCTCTATCATCAATGAGTTCAGGAGTTGATTATCAACAAGACATCAATGTGAAACCATCTTAGTTCCACATTAGGAGATCTGCTTTAGCAGCCATGTGACTGCAGGTTGTGTCACTGTGCATCTAAGCCTGTAATCACTGTGCTTCCTAATTTTGCCTTTTAGGACAGGATTTAATAATGCTCTGTTACCATTCAGCCGTTCTCTGGATCCTTGGGTTTCAACAGGTCGGCCTTAGACTCACAAAAACTGAGTGAAAGTTAAGTTGCCTCCAATTTAAGCCTGTGTTGTTGCCACCATGACCAGAAGATAATTTACACGGGTATATTACAGCTAAGGCTGATCTCCAGCAGTCAGACCAGCTCTTTGTCTGTCATGGTGAAAACAACAGAGGTCACTATTGGGTCACTGATGACTCTGTGCTGGTAGATTCGTGGGGGGGGTATGCACACCAGGATGTTTATGGGCCATTTCACCAGAAGACACTATGGCCGTTTCTCAATTCACAAGAATGGGAGTATGGACTTGGGTCCCCGCCTATTATGTTCGTGAGAAGAACACAGGAAAGTGTGGACTTTGGGAGAACGGCAGCATCAAATCTGGGTCTATTGGAACAGAAGCTTGATGACACAACCACATTAAAGCTCGCTCGTTTAGAGCTGCATTTCACCTCCTGTTATTAATAGTCTCCTAGATATATATTACATTTTGACTTTCATTTATTAGGGGAATAATAATGAACAAAGTCAGATAAACACACAAATCAGATGAACATTTTGCCAAATAAAACAAAAAAAAAATCGGCATCAAATATATCTTTTGAAAACCTGAGCCATTAAAAACGACTGAGACAATGCATGCCCCGAAATGAGCCACCTCCTTGCAGCGCACCCTCAATCGTGCCTGTCTCTCCTCCTTTGTCACGTGGACCTCGCGCATGTCGCCCGCAGCGCATGCCAGATGTGCAGCATCATAGCAGTTCAGTAAGCGTCTTCAGATAGCAGGAACGGTCGCTGACAGGCTGCTTCTCCCGTGCCCCATTAGCCAGGTAATATACAGATCAAGAGCAGAATCATTTTGTTGTGCATTTAAACATCCCATTCAGCAGCACCAAACACGCATTTTACCCGACTGGTCACCAGATAAAACTAGTTAGGCTAGATAAAGTTTTACACTGTAGCCCGAGTCAATGACAGATAACGTGAGGAAGACCACATAGGCTACAAATAATTTGGTTAGAGTTTGCAATTGCACTATGTGTTAAGATAAACGCTTTCTGTTGTATAGGTTTTGTTAGGCAAATTATAAATACAACACTTTGGTCAGACTTTATTGTCTTAAGTGTATATTGATTTAGTAATTGCAGCACAATGCCAAGAAAGGAGGGTTAATGGTATTGAGAAAAACCTTAAAAAGCTGTTCACATTTTATTTTTAAGTGGTTTTTACAAAATCAGCAGGTGACGAAATAGCTATTATTTTGTAGGCTACCATAAGTCATATCCACGTGACAAGACTTCCAGTCATGTTGCCCTAATAGCCCATTATTTAAACTAATGTGGCATATTTGTTAAAAGCTATTATTATTATTATAATTATTATTATTATTATTATTATTATTATTATTTATTATTATTGTCAGTACTAGCAGATGGTTATTATTATTATATTGTAGCCAGTCACAGCAGGGAAGCTCTATACCATCAACATCTACCAGGACAGGAGATGAGGAAGAGTTCAGGAAGACACAGAGACAGAAAAAGACCAGGATGAGAGCAGATGGGTGAGGGAGAACAGATGGGTGAGGGAGAACAGATGGGTGAGGGAGAACAGATGGATGAGGGAGAACAGGGAGATGAGCCAGATGAAAGTGAGTAGCGCTTTAGTCTGTTCTGACTTGGTGATGCTTGACTTTTCCATTGAAAACTCACGTTTAAGAGAATGTTACAAATAAAAGTCAAATTTCATTCAACATGCATGTATTTTTTTTAATAATTAAGTGTTCCATCGTGCGCTAAAAAGTGCCCTCCCCCCCCTCCCTGAGCACCTGCCCCCAAAATGTCTGTGCAGCTTTCTGCTCGGAGGTCTGCACTTTGGTTGCCACGGATACCTCTCAGAATGGGAAGGCCAAATCTTTATTACCGCGTTAAAATCAGGCAGGTGGGGCCATATAGTGACCCTTAAAAGTATAACTATTCTCACCTCAAATGATCTTAAAGCGTACTTTTATTGAACTTAGCCGCCCAACAGAAAAGCGGTACTTTTAACTTATTACTCTGAGCTCTGTGAGCGCTAACCTGGAAGCTGCTGCTGCACGTGGGTGCATGCTGGGACAGCTGTCAATCTCAAAAACGGACAAGTCTGCTGCTCTGCATGCATGCTGGGTAAATAGGGAGGGAGCGAGAACAACATCTGGGGACTTTTTCTGTAGCTTGGTCTGCTGTTCTTGGGAATTGGAACAGTAATAGAGTTGAGGCTGATGGTGTTTCACGAGGTGCACAAGAACGCACAGGTACACATAATGAGAAACGGCCAATAGCTTCTTGGACAACTCTATGCACATTTCCAAGGTGCTACTATCTAAATGTGCTCTCTGGCATCAACTGTCCTGGGGAGCTGGCTCGACCTTCTGAGCACTGGCTGCATTTCCTGACCGTGTACATGGTTGTCATAAGTGCCTTTCTATCTCTGCTTATGCCCACGTGAACCTTCATCTGGTGGTTCCTCAGCAGATGGGCTGTGACTCTGATCCTGGAGACCATCCAGCTGTGCTGCTGCCATCAACACCTTTGTTTCTAGATGTTGGAGCTTGGCCTGTTTTCCAGTGTAGTCCTGTTTTCTCCTGACTGTGACTAACTGGATGTGCTCTCTTCATCCTCTCTGACATGGGAGCTGGCACCGGGCTCATCTGCCTGGCTGTGTGTTTCCTGGACGGGGCGCCTGTGGAGCTGGTTGACGCTTGCCTTTTGTATCTGTAGCTTCTTTTTCTATGTCTGCTTCTGTCTCCCTTGAACCCCAGTCGGAGTGTGCTTCAGCAGATGGCGCTCACACACTGAGCCTGGTTCTGCTGGAGGTTTCTTCCTGTTCAAAGGGGTTTTCCACTCCATTGTCGCTACAAAGCATGCTTAGTGTGTGAGTTGCTGAAGAGTCAATGAGTCGATGCAATCAGCTGGTTTACCTTAAGATAGAAAACTTTGAACCAATCAGGTTGAACTGTCTCTGTAAAGTGCCTTAAGATGACATTTGTTGTGAATTGTTTTATGTAAATTAACTGAGATTGAATTGAACCATTGGTAGCAGCACAGAAGCTACACTGTAACCATGGTAATGAATTCCTGGGTGACTTCTGGTCACATCAGACATTCAGAACTCCTCAGTGAGACCAGACCCAGGCTTGGTTTATAGACATAACGTTTAGGTGGGATAAATCACATACATATTTACATTAAAATTCAACCTGAGTGGAGCTTAAGGAGACATTTCCACTTTGTCTACTGCAACCGGCAGTCATCCAGGATTTCACAGAGCCATAGTTACAGTTTAACTAATGTTCCAATTGTAGAAACTTAAATTAGGTTCAATCAAATTAACTGTGGTCTTGTTTTATTTTATTTTTTTTGCTCCAGAATCTCTGTAGTCTTATCTTTAAAATCATCACTGCTTATCTCTGAAATGAAACTGCAGCTTTTCTTTTCCAAACTGCTGACACCTTTTTTTTACTCTTTGTACGCCTACCAGAAGAAGCCCTTTTTTTTTACCTCCATTGAGTCCAAGTTTGACATCTGTTCTGCCTGTTTTTAGTTATTATTTTTTAACATCAAACACTTGGTTCTTGAAGCGTTTGTGTTTTAACTAAGAGGTGAAGGCCTGTTTTTGCATCTGTTGTTTCTTTTTGTTTTCGATCCTGTGACGTCTGAGGACAAACCGCCGTCTGCAGCTTCTATAAACTATCTGAATACTTCTAAGATTGGAGGATGACACAAATCCTCACAACCATCAATTCATTCAGAACAGGAGGTCTCACTACCCTCTCTGAGTTTTGCAGGAAATTTGGCCCAGACCTCAAACCGCTGTGTTAAACTTTAATGACTCATGTGATGAAGACTTCTGATCTTTGTCCCCACAAGAAAGGAGGGAGATTTATGTCCCCACAACATGAACGCTTATAGAGAAAGAAGGAAGCGAGAGAGACGTTCCTGTTTTACTGCACAGCCCTGATTCTGAGGCTGTTCCAGAACAGTCATCTGGTTGCTGCAGCGTTTCCTAGAAGGCCTTGGAACAAACATTCCAGCTGAGCAGAACCAACAGAACCAGCAGACTAATTTATATACTTACTGCTACAAATCAAGCAGCAGAACATCTTCAAACAACTCAGAACCAGACTCACGAAGGGTCACTAGAAATGTCCGAGTTCACTTTTCTGAGAGATTGTCAGTGTGAGACTCAGCGGCCGACTGGCTTCTGATTTACACCAGATATTCAGAGAAGGTCCATCTGAAAGCAGGAAATTGTCTTAAAACTGTTTTAGTGTTTCAGGAGGGGAGGAAATCATGAATGCATGTGGATTTATCTATAAGGAAAAGTTAATGAGCTGTTTGTCCCTCTGGGGTCAGAATCATCTCCAAACGTCCCTCCCTACAGCTGCTTAGAAACATCTGGAGCTGATGGCACCTGCAGCTCTCCCTCACAGCTCTGTCATCCTGCTTACCTTCAACCTGATCCAACTTTAGTTTTTTCATTCGCATCCTTCTTAAGCTCTGTGATTTCACTTAGAAATGCTTTTTTAAATGATGGCCAATCTTCCAGTTGGATGTTGTAAACCTGCTGGTCTACCCAGCTCACCTCGGAGGCCCAGCTTGGCCTTGGTGTCCAGCAGCGCCTGCTGCACCTGCTGCGGCTGCGTGATGTCCACCTGTAGGAGGGTGAGGCGGGAGGAGCAGCTTCTCTGCAGCTCTCTGGCTCCGTCTCCCTCCAGGTTCAAAACGGTGGCGAAAACTTCGAAGCCCAAGGAGTCGAGACGCTTTGCCGCCGCATTCCCGAAGCCGGAGTCACAGCCTGCAGGAAAGGAAACACTGGGATTACATGATAGTTGAATCCAGATGGTTTCTGTGGGGTAAGGGAGATATACCTGGACTGGTCTCCCTCACATGGAAGCACAGCAGACACCGCAGCAACAGTAATTTAGGGAACATTTTATTTAACATGCATGTTCTGGGTCAGCAGGAGGAAGTCAAAGAGAATCCATCTTTGCACAAGGAGAAAATACAAACTAGTAATAGTTATTAGTTATTAGTTACTAATGTTAACTAATTTACAACCAAACGCATGTCCATATTCATCGTATTTAGTTGTTATAGAGTAACTATTGAGACTGAGCTTGATTTGATTGAATGTTTGTCTGCATCTGTGTGCAGAATGAACTCAGGAGCAGAGTCCAGTTTTAGGCCAATTGGGACAGATGGAAATGTAGAAAGATGTTGCCAGTCCAAGCAGAAGTAGGAAGTTGTGGACGAGGAAGAGGAGCCTGTTTTGTAATGCAACAGGGCAAAGACAAAAGGCCCCTCTATTGACAAACAAACCCTACAAAATACAGGGACATAGTCAGAGAAGGGTGAGAAGAGCTCAACAGCAACATCTGCAGCTCCAATATTGCCTAGAGATTGTCCGTTTTCAGGGTGCAGGCAAGGCTGCAACTAGTAAATGCTGAATTTAACCGAACGTGGAAAAATGTCCAAATAAAAAGTAGATCAAACTGGATAAAGAAGAGCTTTAGTAACTCTGGTTGCTCACAATAAAGGAGCTCATCTACAAGCAACCCATCTGCATGCATATCGCTGCTGCTGGTGCTAATACTTCCTGACCAACAGAGAGTTTGGACTAAGCCTTAGCTTTGGGACAGATTAAAATAAAAAACCTGACCCTAAACTGCTTTGATGTGCAGAGGAAGTCCTGCTCCACAGACTCTCTAAGCTTTCCAAAAAAGGTTTTAAAAATAAATCCACTGGACTGAAGACCTTTCGCTTCCCATCCAGGACGTCCTTTCAGTTCAAAATGTCATAAATATGGTTGAGTTCGAGGCTCTTATACAGCAGCACAACAAAAACTTTTCAAAAACCTGCAAATAGAAACAGATGAATGGGTCCCCCCTTTACGAATGGGAGCCATTGGCTGCTTTTGTTAGCCTGCAATGCCCCATACCTGTCTATGTCTCTGAAAGAGGGGGTCATTAAAGCTTCTGGTCCTCTGTAAACATTTTCAAACTTGGAAACAAAGTCCAGTGGATTGTTTTTTAACTGAATTGTAATGACTTTGACCTGGATGAGTGAGAATCTTCCCCAGCAGACTATGTATGCTGTTCAGGTGCTGAAGCTGTAGAGTTAAGCATGATCGCCCTTCCCCTACCACTGGGTTAGACAGTTGGTTTGAGGTGTTTGTGTGGATGTGCTGTACTTGGTTTTCTCTAACATAGTTTTGTCCAACATGGTCCAACATCTCTATGTTGGCCTCTTCTGTCCAGAGAGCATAGTACCAGAAGTCTGGTGTTCCACTTCATTTTGGTCATACAAGTCCTGCTGCCATCTTGATTTTAGAGAGATACTTTCTACTTCAGTCTTTAAAAACTGGTTGAAGGTCAGGACCCTTAAACCTTTAATTTGCTAACCTTTAGAAGAGGTGGAGCTTTTGAGTTTTTGGTAATTTCTCTGAGTTTCACGCCCTGACCTTGAGCTAAACCTGCTGAGATGATTCTTTGTGAAACCGGCAGCTGCCTGAGATGTTCTCCTCTGCAGGATGAGTAGATTTTGGATGAAAAACTAGAAGCTGACCGTCCCAACGCTTTCCTAGATAGCTGCAAGTGTTGCATCGCTAAGCTCATTGTTGGTTGATGTCTTTCTGCTTTGATATTATGTCAAGATCTAATTGGTTGCTGCAGAAAAGCTACCAGATCCATCTGATGCCATCATAGAGATGTTCCCCCTTTGATGATCTGTTCATCTTTGCATCTGATTAGCAGCTCCTGTTTGGTGCCTCTTAAATCATGTAGGATCAGTTTTTCACACTCAGCTTTCTACGTGTATCAGATCTTTCTTGGACAGACCATTATGGTGAAGACTGAGATGTGGGATCTGGAGTCAACAAGTCATCTCCATGTCATGTGTTTGCGATTACAGACCCATTTAACCAGGGTATAGGTAAATTCAGAGGCTGGGTAGAATAAATACATGACATGGAGATGACTTGATCCCCCATCTCTGGGTGAAGGCAAAGGTTTGTTTGAAAGCACTCTAGGTTTACTTCGATATCTTAGTTTCCAGGCCTCATCTCAGGACGAGGGAGCCTCCTTTACCTGTAATGAAGACAGCTTTGCCCTGGGCAGGAAGGTTGGGCAGCTGGGCGGTCCTGGACCGTGAGTAGATGCAGCCCATGGCAGCAAGCAGCACCAGCAGCAGCATGGCTGGAAGGCAGAACCCCCATAGCCGCTCCACCAGAACCGTGGCCCCCAGCCAGGCCACCAGAGTGGGGCCGACGCTCAGGTGGGGTGCCAGGATCTTCTTCATGGCCCCACCCACAAACAAAGACACTACAGCCAGGTAGATCCAGAAAGGAATGTTGTAGTTCTCACTCATCTTCTAAACTTCACACATGCAACCAGGTGTCAATGTTTCAGTCAGAGCTGGTGTCTCTCAGCCACTCTCTCACTACTGAACACACTCCCTCACACTCTGAGAGTCTGCAGAAGAGTGCAGCCTGCCGGATTCAGCAGTGAATATATAGAGGGCTGCAGGGGAGGAGGGACTACAGGCTGCCTTTAATCTGAACACACACACACACACACACTCGTAACTCCTGCTGACCAGCCTCCTGCATTCCTCTGATAAGAGGTTTTATCAGCAACAGCTCAGGTTGTGACCTCGACTCCAGCAACACCTTGAAGTCCTCTAGATGAACTGAATTCTGCCAAAGCTGGAGAAACAGGTTCTGTACTGAGCTTTGATTCAGAAACATTGTTTATCTGCATGGTTTGATGTTGTCCATGAAATGTGTGGATGAGGTCTTTCTCTTGGGCTGGTGCTGTGAAAATTTCCAGCTTCATTGGATGGAATAATTTAGTTCCCTAAGATCTCTTTAAAGAACCCCCAAAAAAGAGTCCAGATGCTTTTGCTCTTTCTCCAAACTGAACTCAAACATGATCCGATTCAAGAAAGACTTTTAGAAGCTGCAAGTTATCATTTCTTTCACTAGTTGTCTGTGTATAGCCTAGGCGCCAAACTTAGTCCCGCCCACAACGTTTGAGGTCGGGAAGTTCGGTCTGGCATTGCTCAATAGTAGCACGAGTATGCTCGCCCAATATCTGGTCGGGCCAATCAAATTGTCAGGGCGGGCTTTATACGATGATGGACAGATGATCAACAGTAACGTAATCAACCACGTGACCAAAGCGCGCTTGGGTGACAACAACAATGGCTGCCGCTGGAGAGTTGAGGTGAGTAGATTCTGCTATTAGGTCTGTTCTAGAAGATATCGACAGCAAATTAATTTTAAAAGAGGAACAGAGAAACGCGATCAAGTCTCATCTTCTTATTCTAGGCGTGAAACTGCACGCTTTGATTTTTGTTGACAACAACTATGCGTGGCTTAACATACGTCACGCACTCCGTTGCTCTTATTGGTTGTAGGTCTATCCAATTGAGTGCAGAGGCATTTTTTTTCCTGGTTCGTTGGAAACACGCCCCATAATCACAGCTCTATGGAGCAGCATCAGACTCATTCTGACTAGAATTGAGTCGGACTACGTCAGGCTAGTCAATGCATCCATCAAGAGAACTTTTAATTTCTAGGTCTACAAGACTTGTGAAAAACCTTGGAAAGTTCGCATCACTCTTTAATCTTTTATTTCTTTAACAACAAAAGATACAGTTTTGCAGGAGCAGGTGGAAGAGCAGTGATGGTTCAAAGTGTGATGGTTTCTCCTGCTATGGATGTTGAATCTCAATCCACAGTAGATTCCCAAAGGTCCACATAACCTTGTCTCCAGGTCAATATACAGCCCTAGGTGCATATCAACGCCCAGGAGGGATGCCTTTCTCAAAAACTTCTGTGAAACCTGAGTGTTCGATCCATCGCTGAGTGAGAGACGCTAATGGACCAAAGCACTAAAGTTAAGAAGTGTTGCCTTCAATGTTTTATTAATAATTAATTAATATTTTGTTAACTGGGCAATTGCTCCACAAATCACCCAAGAAACAAAGACCTTTTAGACAGAAGGAGGATTTAAAAAGACAACTCCTAGAGTTCACATGTCTGCATGAGATCTTATGGCTTCCTGCTTTGTGTTTGAATGGCATTCAGCTAAAGAGGAAACCATCAGAACGCCTATTTTGAAATTATTCTGGTTGGGAATGAAACCAACAGGCACCTGCTCTACCGGTGAACCACGCCGCATCCAAACAAATATTATCTGTCTTCTCTTCCTGCAAATGTTCTTTAGATCTTTAAATCCTGTTCACTTTCCTGTTCTGACTCTTGAAGGAGGCAGTGGGCATTTCCTTCTGCTCTGCGACTCCCCGATCTCCCTGATCTGTACCTGCTTTGCTGTGTCTTGTCTTTTCTGAGCTCTCTCTTCATATCACCCAAACTCAAACTGTAGATCTGGTCACCTGGTCTCTCAATGAAATTGATAAAATTTTCGCAACTGGAAGGCAGGGAAATGGGGACCTGTTCTGTCCTGCTGGGACTTACTTTGCGGGATACACCATGGACTCCTGGAAGGCTTGGAGGATGGTGTGTTTTACAATGGTGTCAGTGGAGAATATTGAATATGTATGGATTTTTGATATCTCAAACTGTGAAGTGTGAAATAGATTAGTCCAACTGCATGGACTAGTTTTGCAGTGTCACTCCTTGCTTGTTTTGGCAATGTTCCAGAGGACAAAGAAAAGATTCCTAGAAACCCACTTAATAC
Organism: Cyprinodon brontotheroides; assembly: GCA_018398635.1. Lineage (NCBI taxonomy): Eukaryota > Metazoa > Chordata > Actinopteri > Cyprinodontiformes > Cyprinodontidae > Cyprinodon > Cyprinodon brontotheroides. Next base: position 54,121 of record JAGKQL010000005.1, on the reverse strand, counting down.
TTGAAATAAAAAGCAGCCCTGGACAAAGATAACTTACGAAGCTCTTTATTATGGGAGGGCCAATTAAATTGCTACTGCCGCATAAAGCAACTGATTAAGCAGATTCTGTCTCATCTGACATTGAAAGCAGTAAACCTAAAGTCATTTAGGTTTTATGTCTTCAAGGGATGCCTGAAGTCTATCTAACTTCTTAGATTCATTATGTTTTAATGACAAAAGTAGCTGAGTATCATCAGCCTGACAGTGGAAATGTATTTCATGCTGTCCTGTCTTCCAGGATCCAGACACTAAACTCCAAACATCTCTGCTGTCACATAGAAGTTTTCGAATTAACAACAAAAAAGGATGTCGACAATGTAGTTTTTCAGAATATGGAGGAAGCGGCCATCTTCTTAACTCGGTCACTATCGACCGCGGTGAAGTTGGTTTGAAGTTGGATATTGGATATTAAAGCTCCGCTGAGTCAGCGCGATCTAGCAAACGATTGATCCGACTGAGGGACCCCGATGTCTGCCAGCGTCTCTCAGCTGCTGCCTCCTCCCAGTTAGGAATCGTTGAAAAACCAAGAACTCTTGAGAAACAAAACTCAATAAATTCCTTATCTTTCAGTATCTTGTTCAATATCTTTCCTAACATTTCAGCTGCTTGAATCCGGGATCTCGTTCTTTCGGTCATGACCCAAAGCTCATGACCATAGATGAGGGTAGGAACGTAGATTGACCGGTAAATCGAGAGCTTTGCTTTTTGGCTCAGTTCTCTCTTCACCACAACAGACCGGTACAGTCCACGCTTCACAGCGGACGGCGCACCAATCCGCCTATCGATCTCCCGCTCCATCTTCCCCTCATTCCTGAACAAGACCCCAAGATACTTAATCTCCTCCACTAGGGGCAGCACATCCCCCCCAACCCGGAAAAGGCACTCTACCCTTTTCCAGCTCAAGACCACGGTCTCGGATTTGGAGGCACTGATCCTCATCACGGCCGCTTCACACTCGGCTCCAGTGAGAGCTGTAGATCACGCCCTGATGAAGCCAACAGAACCATATCATCTGCGAATAACAGAGATACAATCTTAAGGCCACCAAGACAGATCCCCTCAACACCTTGGCTGCACCTAGAAATTCTGTCCATAAAAGTTATGAACAGAATCGGTGACAAAGGCCAACCTTGGCGGAGTCCAACCCTCACCGGAAACAAGTCCGACTTACTGTCGGCAATGCGGACCAGGCTCTGACACCGGTCATACAGAGACCTAACAGCCCCCATTTTAAAGGGCCCGGTACTCCGTACTCCCGGAGTAGCCTACCCCCACAGGACACTCCGAGGGACACGGTCGAATGCCTTCTCCAGATCCACAAAACACATGTAGACTGGT
>JAGKQL010000005.1:0-45211 GCA_018398635.1 Cyprinodon brontotheroides | reverse complement strand
CAGCAACAGCTCAGGTTGTGACCTCGACTCCAGCAACACCTTGAAGTCCTTCAGATGAACTAATTCTGCCAAAGCTGGAGAAACAGGTTCTGTAAGGAGCTTTGATTCAGAAAGATTGTTTATCTGCATGGTTTGATGTTGTCCATGAAATGTGTGGATGAGGTCTTTCTTTTGGGCTGCTGGTGTGAAAATTTCCAGCTCTATTGGATGGAATAATTTAGTTCCCTAAGATCTCTTTAAAGAACCCCCCAAAAAAGAGTCCAGATGCTTTTGCTCTTTCTCCAAACTGAACTCAAACATGATCTGATTGAAGAAAGACTTTTAGAAGCTGCAAGTTATCATTTCTTTCACTAATTGTCTGTGCATAGCCTGGGTGCCATTCCGAACTTAGTCCCGCCCACAACGTTTGAGGTCAGGAAGTTCGGTCTGGCATTGCTCAACAGTAGCGCGAGTATGCTCGCCCAATATCTGGCGGGCCAATCAAATTGTCAGGGCGGGCTTTATACGATGATGGACAGATGATCAACAGTAACGTAATCAACCACGTGACCAAAGCGCGCTTGGGTGACAACAACAATGGCTGCCGCTGGAGAGTTGAGGTGAGTAGATTCTGCTATTAGGTCTGTTCTAGAAGATATCGACAGAAAATTAAATTTAAAAGAGGAACAGAGAAACGCGATCAAGGCTCATCTTCTTATTCTAGGCGTGCAACTGCACACTTTGATTTTTGTTGACAACAACTATGCGTGGCTTAACATACGTCACGCACTCCGTTGCTCTTATTGGTTGTAGGTCTATCCAATTGAGTGCAGAGGCATTTTTTTCCTGGTTCGTTGGAAACACGCCCCATAATCACAGCTCTATGGAGCAGCATCAGACTCATTCTGACTAGAATTGAGTAGGACTACGTCAGGCTAGTCAATGCATCCATCAAGAGAACTTTTAATTTCTAGGTCTACAAGACTTTGTGAAAAAAACCTTGGAAAAAGCTCATGACTTTAATCTTTTTATTTCTTTAACAACAAAAGATACAGTTTGGCAGGAGCAGGTGGAAGGAGCAGTGATGGTTCAACCTGTGATGGTTTCTCCTGCTATGGATGTTGAATCTCAATCCACAGTGGATCTCAAAGGTCCACATAACCTCGTTTCCAGGTCAATATACAGCCCTAGGTGCATATCAACACTCCAGGAGGGATGCCTTTCTCAAAAAACTTTCTGTGAAACCTGAGAGTGTCTGATCCGTCGCTGACTGAGAGACACAATGGACTAAAGCACTAAAGTTAAGAAGTGTTGCCTTCAATGTTTTATTAATAATTAATTAATATTTTGTTAACTGGGCAATTGCTCCACAAATCACCCAAGAAACAAATACCTTTTAGACAGAAGGAGGATTTAAAAAGACAACTCCTAGAGTTCACATGTCTGCATGAGATCTTCCTGAGACTTCCTGCTTTGTGTTTGAATGGCATTCAGCTAAAGAGGAAACCATCAGAACGCCTATTTTGAAATTATTCTGGTTGAGAATGAAACCAAGAGGCACCTGCTCTACCGGTGGACCACGCTGCATCCAAACAAATATTATCCGTCTTCTCTTCCTGCAAATGTTCTTTAGATCTTTAAATCCTGTTTCCTGTTCTCACTCTTGAAGGAGTTGCTCTGCGACTCCCCGATCTCCCTGATCTGTCCCTGCTTTGCTGTGTCTTGTCTTTTCTGAGCCCTCTCTTCATATCACCCAAACTCAAACTGTACATCTGGTCACCTGGTCTCTCAATGAAATTGATAAAATTTTCGCAACTGGAAGGCAGGGAAATGGGGACCTGTTCTGTCCTGCTGGGACTTACTTTGCGGGATACACCATGGACTCCTGGAAGGCTTGGAGGATGGTGTGTTTTACAATGGTGTCAGTGGAGGATATTGAATATGTATGGATTTTTGATATCTCAAACTGTGAAGTGTGAAATATGCCCAATGCGGCTCCTATCTTTCCACAGAGATAAAGGCAGCACTATAGGGAACTGCCTGGGACCTGGGAAGCCAGGTAACTGGCGGGAATCTGGGAAGCCATAAGAACGCGCCAAACGCAGCGTTCTGTGGGAGACATGGCCTCAGTAAAAGCGTTCTCCCTCTCAGACCCCCCACCCCAATTGATTGATTGATTGATTAATTGATTAAACTTTGAGATTTCTCCTTAGGTAAGCCCACTGGTTTAATGAGGTAAACCAGTCGGCGAAAGAGAAAGAGACTGGTCGGGGGATTTGGTTTATTCGAGGGAGACAGAGCCAAGGAAAACTTTAGGGCTTTATATAAGGATAGGGAATCTAACGTTATATTCTGGATTCAAAAGGAAGCAACTGAAGGGGAGGAAGCAGAGGAGAAATATGTGTGAGTTCTCTTTTAGTCAGAACTCTGGCTGCAAAGTTTTGGATCAGCTGAAGGCTTTCACCACATTTTGTGGACTTCCTGATGCTAAAGATTAGTCCAACTGCATGGACTAGTTTTGCAGTGTCACTCCTTGCTTGTTTTGGCAATGTTCCAGAGGACAAAGAAAAGATTCCTAGAAACCCACTTAATACTTGAAATAAAAAGCATGCCCTGGACAAAGATAACACCAAAGCTCTTTATTATGGGAGGCCAATTAAATTCTATACACGCAAAGCAACTGATTAAGCAGATTCTGTCTCATCTGACATTGAAAGCAGTAAACCTAAAGTCATTTAGGTTTTATATCTTCAAGGGATGCCTGAAGTCTATCTAACTTCTTAAATTCATTATGTTTTAATGACAAAAGTAGCTGAGTATCATCAGCCTGACAGTGGAAATGTATTTCATGCTGTCCTGTCTTCCAGGATCCAGACACTAAACTCCAAACATCTCTGCTGTCACATAGAAGTTTTCGAATTAACAACAAAAAAGGATGTCGACAATGTCGTTTTTCAGAATCCGGAGGAAGCGGCCATCTTCTTAACTCGGTCACTATCGACCGCGGTGAAGTTGGTTTGAAGTTGGATATTGGCTATTCAAGCTCCGCTGAGTCAGCAGGATCTAGCAAACGATTGATCCGACTGAGGGACCCCGATGTCTGCCAGCGTCTCTCAGCTGCAGCCTCCTCCCAGTTAGGAATCGTCGAAAAACCAAGAACCCTTGAGAAACAAAAATCAATAAATTCCTTATCTTTCAGTATCTTGTTCAGTGTCTCTCCTAACATTTCAGCTGCTTGAATCCGGGATCTCGTTCTTTTGGCCATGACCCAAAGCTCATGACCATAGATGAGGGTAGGAACGTAGATCGACCGGTAAATCAAGAGCTTTGCTTTTTAGCTCAGTTCTCTCTTCACCACAACAGACCGGTACAGCACCAATCCGCCTATCGATCTCCCGCTCCATCTTTCCCTCATTCCTGAACAAGACCCCAAGATACTTAAACTCCTCCACTAGGGGCAGCACATCTTCCCCAACCCAGAGAAGGCACTCTACCCTTTTCCAGTTGAAGACCATGGTCTCAGATTTGGAGGCACTGATCCTCATCCCGGCCGCTTCACACTCGGCTCCAGTGAGAGCTGCAGATCACGCCCTGATGAAGCCAATAGAACCACATCATCTGCGAATAACAGAGATGCAATCTTAAGGCCACCAAGACAGATCTCCTCAACACCTTGGCTGCGCCAAGAAATTCTGTCCATAAAAGTAATGAACAGAATCGGTGACAAAGGCCAACCTTGGCGGAGTCCAACCCTCACCGGAAACATGTTCCACTTACTGTCGGCAATGTAGACCAGGCTCTGACACCGGTCATACAGAGACCTAACAGCCCCTATTTTAAAGGGCACGGTACTTCTGTACTCCCGGAGTACCCCCACAGGACCCCCCGAGGGACACGGTCGAATGCCTTCTCCAGATCCACAAAACACATGTAGACTGGTTGGGCGAACTCCAATGCACCCTCCAGGATCCTGCTGAGGGTATAGAGGGTATAATATGCTGAAACTTATGCAGGTTGTTTCCATGGAGACCCAACTGCTTGCTAACAGCAGATTATTCTCAATGACACCTTAAACACTTTGTGTTTGTGGTGTCTTAAAATTGAGGTGTGGGATGGGGTTGCATCACCTGACCAAGCTGAGATATTTACATGCAGAAGTCAGATGTGGAAGGTAGAAGACTAAAAAGTAAAGATAGTTACATTAAGATTATCCAAAGCCCCAAATCTGTATTTACTTCTGAATATAAACTGTTTTCACTCATCTGACCACCTAAAAATGAAGCACTTTGTTTTCTATGTTGTGTTTCATCTATTTAGTGTTAAAAGTATATTACCTATATATTGAACCAGTTATAATGAAGAAATTAGAAAGATATTAACCAATTAGTTGTTTATATATAAGATTATAGAAGAGCTAAAAAGCTCCATTATGTGATTCTTATGACTGTTGAACTGGACATTGGTATCTTATATCATCCATTAATTCTTTTCCTTTTTTACATTGAAGAATTAAAATCATCTCTATGTTACATCAGCAGTATATTTAGAGACTAACCAGTTTATTGGTTTATCTTTATTGGAGTTTCTGAGTCAGACCAGTAAACGTCAGGTCTGGGGCATCCAGTTCAACAGGTATAGTGGATCCAAATTCTCAAGGTCATACAGGCTGACAATCAAATCCAGGAAATCTGAGGTTGGATTGAGCTGGAGATGGATGTTTAGGAAGCAGGTAGAGACCAGGCATGAAGGATACGTGATGCCAACCTGATGCCCAGCAGGAGGAACGCTTATTTCTTTTATGATAGCTGCTGCAGATCAAGCTGATTGTGAAAAGGTGTGAAGGTCTCAGCAGGCGTGACATAAAACAATAGCCAGAGATTACCATAAAGTAATGTGCTTTACAATTTTATGAGGTAGGAATAAAATCATGCTGCAAAGAGCGGCCAGGGACACCATGTAACATCAATAAAGATTAAAGAAACAGGAGAGTCTTGGCTAAATGCAACTTAAAGGTATAGAGGACGAACTTTTATTTTTGGGTGGATCATCTAAATAATTGGTCCTCCCAAATGTCAATCATTCTGGTGATATGTTTAAGTAAGGCCGTCCTACATGCTTATCCCATTAGTTATCTTTTTCAGCGCACTTTCAGGCGTATATCTGTGGTGAGCTACGTTTCAGACAGTCATTGAACCTCACCTTTCTCACCACAGTTCTTTAAAAAATGGCCGAGGGTCGGAGGAGAAAAAGTTTCTGTAAAGTGTATGAGGAAAAGAAAGGAAAAAGCCTCAGAAGAGGCAGATATATCCAAATGCTTTGCACGGAGAACTCTCCTCGTAAAGCATTATGGGATTCTATATCTGAAGGCCGGCACAGCCATTCATAAGGCGTCGCTACTAACAGCAGTGACTAATAACAAAAATGGTGCAGGTCACGCAGAGAATGGGGAGGAGTTACGTGACCAGCGGAGAAAAAGCAGTGATGGTGTTGTGCCTGAGCGGCGTTCATTGAGCGAAAGTTCATGAGCGGCGTTCATTTGAAATGACGTGAACTGAGCGTGCTGCATCACTGCCTGATGAGCGTTATTGTGAACTGCGTTCATTCTGGCGTCTGTGAAAGGCACGCTCTCCCAGTTCAGCTCCGTTCAATAGGGTTGCCAGATTTCTATAGAGCCCTCCAGGCTAAAACCGGCTAAATCACAAACAGGCCTTAATATGTAGCCGGGGAAAACCCAATCTGGCAACACACCAGCTACCAGCCGTAAGTAGCCATACAGCCGCGTCGTCATCAAAACAAAATGCATGAGTGGGAGCCCCAGCAGCATGGAGGCTGACCGTGGAGGCATTTCTAAGCAGCAGTATGATCACTTAAAACAGGTTTATGACCAGGTGGTCGGTGAGGATGATGGCAACTATCTGACATTTCTCTGCAAACTTTGCCCGCCAGCTTTCAGTAAAAAATTCTGCACTTAAACCTGCCTGGTATAATTTTCCAGGATTCCAGCATTCCCTTTAGTATGTACTGAAATGGAATTTCAAATGAAAAAATTATAATAATAAAAAAAAAACATTTGCACCTTAAAGACTACTTTCCTGTTTTTCTTTTAATAATTCCTGATAAAAAAGACCATTCAAGCAGCACATTTTTCCTGATGTTTTTTATACTGTAGGGGTGAAAGCTGCAGCTGCTACTAGTGTGAAAATTGAATGGACAGCAACAAAGCCGTTAAAGCAACAATAATGAAATGCTGTCCCCTCAATGCTAATGTAAACCCTGGTTGGATAAGGATTCAAAACTGGATATGAAGATGAAATCTGGCGCACAGTTTCAGAGTTACAACTGATCAAATAATTGCTGTCTCTGTGGTTCTACAGTAGGCTATGATGTAATTGAGAAATATATGAAAAAAAAAAAAGAACTATGAACTAGTTCATTTTGGAACTGTGAACTTAGTTCAAAAATTTTTAATTATGAACTGAACTAGTTCATTTTAAAATGTGTGAACTGAACTTTTAACTAGTTCACGTAGAAAGAGAACTTTCCCAACACTGCCAGTGATCAACTTGAACGGTCAGTTCAGCACAGTGCTGATCACTATAAAAGTCTACTCATCTAGTCCCCTCTCCTATACAAAAGTGATGGAGGGATTTTAGGTTAGAGCGGACACAGTAAGCTTTTATGAGCTGTGAGAGCAGCAACTTTTAAATAGAGCGTGCACGAGGAGAGATGGACTCGTGCACGCTTCCCAAAAATCCTCCACAATGCCTTTAAGGCAAAGTAAATAACATACGTTTAGGATATGGAAGTTTATTGATTAATAAAGATTCTGTGATTTGAAATGGTCAGATTCTTTGTAATGGGACAGTCATTCCATGTGCATTTACAGAATTTAATGGATAAAATATAAATCTACTGCGACCTCTAGAACAGGTCCTACTGAGGCCTTTAGTGCAGAAACAATGAGGCCTGCTGTATTCTGTCTATTTTTCTTTTTTTTTACTTTTCTTTCTTTGCAGATTTATATCATCCATAAATTAAACCGGTAAGACAAACAATAAAGCAATAGTTAAATGTATAACAATAAAGTAATTAGGGATTTTCACAGTTTGACGTTTGTTATGATTTTATTAGCTACAAGCAGCTTTGTTATATAAACATTATGAGATAGCAGCCTTCTGCTGGAGGATGACAAGACCGAGGAGCACAGACTGACTTGGTTATAAAGGAACTTGGGACAAAGACATTAAACCCATAAATCTAAAATATAAATTAGATTCTCATGTTCATGAGGATTTAATGTTTTGCAATAGTACGACTGTATGATTATTGATGGAATTAGTTTTATGATTTATGAGTTGTGACGTAAGCTGACAGCTGAGGGCAAGATGAACAAAAACAATGATTTAAATAATAAATTTTATTTAAAGCGTCTTCCAGACACTGTACAATTAAACCCATGTGACCGCAACTTTAAAAGATAAAAGCAACATGAAGGACAGAAAACAGGCAATCAAAGTGAATAAGCATTCTGGGACAAGTTGGTGTTGAAACTGAATTGAACAAAGACTGTCAGCGTTACAGGTGTGTGGAGAGAAGCAGTTCCAAGGTGTGGATGCAGAACCTTTTCTCACTCCATGATGCTGAAGTGGACAGGAGGAACATAATAAACAAGAAGATAAGAAGATCCAATCATGCAAGAGGAAGACAAAATAATAAGCAGGGAAAAGTTGGAAAGACTGTACAAAAGTGGTAAAAAAGCAGGGCTTGCAGTATTATTGCAAGCTGCTGAGTTATATTTCACCTGCAGCCTATGAAGGGAATTTTTTGGATAATCAATGTGAGCTGCAGGTACGAGTAGATGGGAATGCTGTGGAGAGAAAGGAGGAATAAAGACGATTAAAATTGCCTTGATGAAAAATAAGCACAACTAACAATGCCTTTAATTTAATAATAACGCTACAAGATATTGATGGAAGTAAAAGGCAGAGTGCCCTATTTCTATAAATAGATATACACTCACCGGCCACATTATTAGGTACCCCATGCTAGTAACGGGTTGGACCCCTTTTTGCCTTCAGAACTGCCTCAATTTTTGGTGGCATAGATTCAACAAGGTGCTGGAAGCATTCTCAGGGAGTTTGGTCCATAGTGACATGATGGCATCACACAGTTGTCGCAGAGATTTGTCGGCTGCACATCCATGATGCGAATCTCCCGCTCCACCACATCCCAAAGATGCTCTATTGGATTGAGATCTGGTGACTGTGGAGGCCATTTGAGTACAGTGAACTCATTGTCATGTTCAAGAAACCAGTCTGAGATGATTCCAGCTTTATGACATGGCGCATTATCCTGCTGAAAGTAGCCATCAGAAGTTGGGTACATTGTGGTCATAAAGGGATGGACATGGTCAGCAACAATACTCAGGTAGGCTGTGGCTGCAACGTATGCTCAATTGGTACCAAGGGGCCCAAAGAGTGCCAAGAAAATATTCCCCACACCATGACACCACCACCACCAGCCTGAACTGCTGATACAAGGCAGGATGGATCCATGCTTTCATGTTGTAGACGCCAAATTCTGACCCTACCATCCGAATGTCGCAGCAGAAATCGAGACTCATCAGACCAGGCAACGTTTCTCCAATTTCCATGAGCTTGTGCAAATTGTAGCCTCAGTTTCCTGTTCTTAGCTGAAAGGAGTGGCACCCGGTGTGGTCTTCTGCTGCTGCTAGCCCATCTGCCTCAAAGTTCCACGTACTGTGTGCGTTCAGAGATGCTCTTCTGCCCACCTTGGTTGTAACGGTGGTTATTTGAGTCACTGTTGCCCTTCTATCAGCTCCAACCAGTCTGGCCATTCTCCTCTGACCTCTGGCATCAACAAGGTATTTCCGCCCACAGAACTGCCGCCACTGGATGTTTTTTTTCTTTTTCGACCATTCTCTGTAAACCCTAGAGATGGTTGTGCGTGAAAATCCCAGTAGATCAGCAGTTTCTGAAATACTCAGACCAGCCCTTCTGGCACCAACAATCATGCCACGTTCAAAAGTCACTCAAATCACCTTCTTCCCCATACTGATGCTCGCTTTGAACTGCAGGAGATTGTCTTGACCATGTCTACATGCCTAAATGCACTGAGTTGCACGCCAAGTGATTGGCTGCTTAGAAATTAAGTGTTAACGAACAGTTGGACAGGTGTACCTAATAAAGTGGCCGGTGTGTGTAGATGCATATATATATATATATATATATATATATATAAAAATTGTTTATTTTTTTAAGTTTTTTTTTCTTCTTATTTTGACAAGAAAGTCACTGGGAATCATTGTCCCTGAGCTAAATAACAGGCAAACTGATTTGGTTTCACCATCAGAACCTGGACCGCTCTTGCCATCAGGTTATGCTCGGTACTTGTATATGAAACTTTTTTGAAAATTATTTATAGGGAATAAAATCTTACACAAGGATAAGAATTAAGTGCAAAGAGAACGAGGCGGGAGGAGAGAGAATACAAAAGCCTTAAACAGCCAAAAAAAACAATGCAAAAGTTGTACAGAACTCCTGAACGTCTGTTTCTACTCCTGCATGAGACAAGAGGGAAAGAAAAAAGGGAACAAAATAACAGCAGAGGGCATTTTCTGTTAAGACTGTTGACAGACTTTTAAAGTCAAACCTGTGTTCCTTTAATCTGAGGACCTGGAAGGTCAGCCAGACACAAAAGATTCAGATTAAATTATTTATTGACTATAATACTGAGATATTGACAGGAAGCCATCGGCAGTAGGGTCAATAACCTCTGCTACAGATAGTAAAGTAAGTGACTGGGCCGAAACTTAAGGATTTAACACTAAGGACAACAACCTTTCAGAATCTGCAGGAGTACATGGATACTGAATTTTGTTTCCTTGGTGCAGCAGGATGCAGACAGCTGGATGATGTCATTTTGAGCTAGACAGGATGTTAAAGGGACTTATTGGTTAATGAGGAACTTTCATCCAGAAGCTCCATTAATGGAACTTAAAGGGATAATTCTTCATGGGTAAAACCCCTGGGAATAGGAAGGAATCTCTAGATGGGGAGCAGGAACTTTCCTGAAGCCATGGATGCAAAAGATGGTGATATTATTTGAGAGTCTGAGTTGAATCAGTGGGAAGGGTATTAAAACAAGGAACACAGCAAGGCGGATTCATGCTAGGCAGGGGGCGTAGTCAGCAGGGAAGAAACAAAGTCAATCTCAAGAGAAACTCTGACATGAACAAGGCAGGAAAAGGAAATCCAGGAGGCAAAAACGGGATCAGGATTTGGCAAGCAGGGATATGATGCTTGAAATTCTCTCCAAATGGGTCGTTCAAGAATCTGGGGAGGCTTACCAACCAGCCAAGTGTGTTTGACAGTGTTTCCCAACCTTTTTTTAACTTGTGTACCACTTTGAGCATTTTGTCTTACCATGGGTACCCCTCTCAGTCAAGTATTGATGACTGTCCAAAAGTGGAACCGACAATAACTGATTAGAAAACAAAAACTATTATACTAAATCTTTAAACCTGCCCATTTCATTCTTAGGAATTTTATTTTTTCCAGATAAAATTTAAAAACCAATATAAATATGTTCCTTCAGCTTCCTTCATGCCATTAAGGAAGCTGCTGTCATGGTCTTATTCAGGGATCTGACCCACATGCAGAAAACCACTCCAGGGGAAGGTTTAACAGGTTTATTAAAAACTAGTTGAGATGGGTCCAGTGCTGCTCTGAATTCAGGCGAACCAGGAATAAAAAGTGAAAGGGGAAGTTTCTGTGTTCAGTTCAGGCTCAGTGGGAAATTTGAGCTTCAATTTGCAAAAGGCAGAAAAAGCAACAGGAGTCACATTTCCACAAAATGTGTCTTTCTCTGAATCCAGTCAGTGTGGGTTGTCCCAGAAATTGGTTGGCTCGTTGGAGGGCGGACAGGGTTTACCCAGATTAGGCTGTTTCCTTGAGGAGCGTAGGAGCTGACTGCCACTTAGATTTCCCTTGGTACTTGAACGGTTCTTGTGGAGATTAATCCCCTGCTCAGTGTGAAGCCCAAACAATCCTTTCGGGGGAACAGTTGGTCCAAACCTCCAGTTTGAATACCAAGCTCAGAATGAAGCTCAAGACGATCCTTCCAGGGGGGAGAGGGTCCAAAACATCCAGTTAGCAGGATGACTGACAATCAGAGACAGAACAACAAGTTTAGGACTCAGGAAGACAAAAACTCAGTTTGACTGAGCAAAACTCAGCTTGGCTAGAGTACCCAAAACTGGCAAACACTCTGGCGTCGAGGTAGTGGCAGTCAGCAGCTTAAGAGTCCTCCGGTAATGAGGTAACCATCCACAGGTGTGTCATCCACTAGACAGAATGATGCTATATTAATAGCTAATGAGTTGATCCGTGAGGTTAACAAGAAAGATTTCATAACTGGGAGAAAACCAGTAAGCAGACCCATGTTGAGTTCGCCAGGGAGCTGGAAGGTCATTTCGGTCAGTGATGATCTATTTGAAAGTCACCAGTTTTTAAGATCTCCGTAACTTGGTTGTTTTAGAGAGGGATGATGCTGAAAATGTTAATCTGGCTATTCATGTAATATGCGTGGAAGGGATTCATTTTACCCGTATAACAGCAGCCCAGAACAGATTGTAAGTAGTTAAGAACATTTTAACTCAACCAGAATATGCAATTGGTGCAAGGGCAGCTGTCACTGGACGCATGATTTTCCTAAATATGTGAACGTTCGTGTTTTTAAGGTTTAAAGAGAAGCGCTATGTTACTTTATCTACTTTCTGTCCTTCTGAACTCCTGTTATGGGTAAAGTATACTGTATATTGAAATGTTTTATTGATTTTCTGAGTCTGCCTTACCTGTAATATACATGTCTTATGATTCCAAACAAGGCCAACCGAGCTTTTTTCCCTAGTGATTGAGATATTTTGTTTTTATATTTCCCCCTGAAGCCTGTGTGTTTTACCTTGCAACTGCTTCTCTCTTCCTGTTGGACCATTTAAAAATTGCATTTGGTGTGTTAAGGACTTCAAAGGGAGGTTACTATGGAGGTGTGCTCTGCACTTTCCTTTGAAGGAGTTAATATTGTGAATAATAATAAGTGAATTTCTCCGCTGTGAGATCAATAAAGCGCATCTAATCTAATCTAATCTAATTATTCTCAGTAATAATTTCGCTGGGAGCCTGGTGTATGACATTTTCACCAGGTACAGAAAAGTTGAATGAGATGCTTAATGTTTTCTGGGGCTTTTCCGGGATGTGCATTGCCATGTTGGGTGAGAGTCTATTAGTGAGAGAGGGGAGTGTGGGAGAAGGTGAGGTTCTCCCAACTTTCTTTTATTCTGTTTCTTGCTGTGACCTGTTGGTGAAAGAGAGAGCAGATCCCTTTCTGAGTCAGTTTTTCAACCAATCTGACAAGAGTTTGTGTCATGATGGCACTAATGACTGGCTTAATCACTCATTTCATTCACCTCCAATTCTACCTGGTTGCTCGTAACTGTTCATCTAGTCCACCTGCTCCTGCCTCTATTTAAGGCGCTTGCATTCAGTCATCAGAACCATATTATTCTTTTTCTTTCTAGCCAGTGGTGAGAGCTCCTTAAACCCCATTTACACTACCCTTGAAAACCATGTCGAAACCGGTCCGAGCTCAGTAACTGAGATAACTTATCGTGTGTAAATGGAAAGCAAACTGAACTGAACCGAGCTAGACACAACCGGACCGCGCTAACTGCAGACCAGTTCCAGAGGTGGGCTCGGCTCGGTTTTTCCCTGGCTCGGTTCTCTGATAACAAGAGCGCATGAGCAGAACGCGTCATCTCCGTCTGGCTGCACATCCCGATTCACACTCCATTCCAGTAGTTGGCGGTAATGCCCCTCCGGAAGTTGCTTGCCAACCAACACAAAACAGAAGAAGAAGAACAACTATAAACAGGCACAGAAGAAGAACAACTAAAACAACAATCCCAATCTTCTCCTCGTAACATTTTGATTTAGCGATTCCCTCCTTCTTTGTCTTTTTCTTCTTGTGTTTTATGACATGGCTGGCAAACAACTTTTGGTGCATTGCAGCCACCAACTGCTGGATACCACTACTTCAATACTGGCAGTAATACCGCATACGGGCACTGGGAGGCAAGAGGAGTTGAGGAACTGCGTGTGATTTGTAAATGGTCGTCAGAACCGAGTTTGGCCTGGTTAACTGATCCGAGCTTCGGACCGGTCTCGGCATCGATCAGTTTTTCAAGGGTAGCGTAAATGAGGTATTAGTGTTTCTGATTTCCTGATCCTGACCTCTTCTGCCTCTCAACCACTGAGCCTGCCGGTTCCTGTTCTGATCTGTTTTCCTGACCTGGCTTAAGACTCCTGGAAGTTTTCAGGGTCTGCAGCATCTGAGACATCCTGGGTGGTGCACGCCGCATCATGTTGGCAGCCCACCGGCTGGATCCTACCTCTTTCTCTCGGTACGGACTGAACTTGTAAACAAGGTTAGTGACTCACATGGATAATGATCCCCCATCAGATGATCATGGTCACTGTTACGGCTGCAATCCACATTTAACATTGTGGGGGCTTGTCCAATTTATATGGACTAATTATGCTTGATTGGCCTCATTGTTGTGTTCAGGTTGCAGTTACATGCCCCTGACTTTGGTTTTCCTGTGTTGCAGGTAGGACTTTTGGCTAGTTTAAGGTGTTTGGGAACCTTACTAGATTTTGGACATTTTTTATGTTCCATATGTATGTTGTTGGAGGTCCATGGGGATTTTTGTACGTTTGTTGGTTGGGGAGAGAGAGGACTTTTTGTTTTGTAGGAGGTAAGTTTGGTGTTTGTTGTTTTGGCAACTCCAAATGTTAAACTACGTTTCTCTCCTGCCGTGGTTCCAGCCTTAGCTGCCGTAGCTGCTGCTACTCTCATCTGGTGGTTTTAAATAAACAGTTTTTGAGTAATCCCACTGTGTGTCTTGCCTGAATACTGGGTTCCTCTGTTCTGAGCCGTGTCAGTTTGGGACTACTAGAACCTTAATATGGTTACAAATCCATGCTTGCTTTTTGCCACAAAAGGGTTGCGTGAATCAATTGGGCTTCGAATAGCAACTAGTAACGTCTGCTGTCCAAAGCTAAGGAAATGTCTTCTTTTATAACTCGCCATTGATGGTTTTCTTATAGTGTTAGAAGAGTCAGATTGGGAAACAGACTAGCGACGTTTCAGCGATTTAGGAATATGGTCGTCTCTGTGATGGAAGGTTGTGCTGTTTACCTAGAGGACGCTGTGATATTAAGTGAGAGACAGAAGATCTGCACTAAATTAGAAGGTTGTACAACTTTCTGATTGAATCAGCCCTAATAGGCTGTTAAAGAAAACATAAAGATGTGTACAAATGTTATTTCCTATTTTGAATTGGCTGACAATGATTCTTTTAGAGAGTTTTACCGAGAACACCCTTTTTATATGTATTGGTGCTCTTGTTTTTAATACATTGTGGGGCCGGCATGTTGTATGGTTGGGTTATGCATTGTGGGGCTTGATGCCTGGACCCCACAAGCGAAATTGCTGTTTTAGCGTCAGAGGTCATCTTTATGCCTCAATCAGTGATTCTGAGTTTCTTTTGTGTCTTTGCTCAGTTTTTTTTACGCCCCCAGTTCTGGTTCAGCTCGACGTTTCTTCGTGTTAAAAAAAGTTTTCCTCTCTTCTGTAAACACGTGATCGTGGTATGAGGAGTTGTTGCAAAATCAAGGAAAATGCAACAAACTTTCCTCTGTTACCACGAAAAAATTAGTTACCAATCTGTATGATTTGAATTTAGTATAAAATCCTAAAAAATACATTTTAATGATTCTCTCCCTAAGTAAACAAATATATTGAATTTGATTTAATTTGATAAAGTCAATCAAGCAATTTGGATTAAAGGTATACTATGCAACCGGTGTTGATTTTTTTTCTTTTTATTATTTTTTATTTTTTTATTCTTTATTTTTTTGCATGGCTGAAGTCTATTCTAATGTAATATGTTGTAAATATGTATGAACTTTCTGTGGTTTGGCTGCTACCTTTGATCTCTTGAAAAGAGATTCTGAATCTCAATGTGGGACTTAAAGGTTAAATAAAAATAAAGAAAAGTAACTAAAATGTATTTATACTGCCATTCTTTTTACATATAATGAATAAAAGCAATCAATCAAGTAATGTTTAAAACTAAATTGTCAAAACAGCTTTTTCTTAATAAAAATCTGCTTTGAAAGGGAGATGTAATATAGCTTTTAAAGACACAGTTTATAAAACAGTTTATATTTACCGTCCTGTTGCCGTCTGAGTCCGTCTAACAGCTCCTGGTTGATTGCAGCAATAGATGCTCCTCTAAGCTCCTTGCTGAGGTGCTTGGTGTGTTACACATGCGGCTGTTTGCTCCTTAGTAGGAAACTATCAAAGCTCCAGCAGTTAAAGTGACGCTCAGACTGATCAGCACTGAAGCAATCACTGAACACTGGATCCTGCCTGATTTGGATCCCACTCGTTTCGCATAACATTTTATTTAGCTTGGACCTCATTTGTTCCTCCATTGTGACACAAGCAAGAGCAGGGATATGAAATGAGATGAGCTAATTCCATCTGGATGACAGCGTCCCTGAACGTAGGCCATAGAACAAAAGATAAAATGGGTTTTATGGTCTCACCGAGGACAGTTTAAGGACAAACATGATGCAAGCATTGATGTCAGGGAGTTTCTCATTTTACAGCATGTTTGGTTCAATAGTTAACAGAAATCCACCAAAGTCATGCAGTAATTTAATGCACTGCAGGATTTCAGCCCAACGCTTAAACATCTTTCTCTTTTTCATCTAATGTAAATTTGTTAGCTGTTGCAATCACAGTTGGAGTTTTCCCACCTTCTTTAAGCTTCATTATGGTTCATTTTAAAGAATATTAATAAAAAATAAATAACTAAATAATAATGATATGTAATATATCATCATAGGGAGCAAGAAAAACATTTTTTACAGAATAATTTTAGCTCCAGCACTGAATGAATGATATTAATGGACAAATGTCCCCAAACTGACTCTTTAACCTTGTTTTCCATTAACGGCAGGACATTCTTTACAGAAATAAGCAACTGATGTGATGATAAGCACAGAGGAACCAGCCATTCTGCATTGCAATTGAATTTCCGTTTATTTATCTGATGCCGATTTACAAGAAATGTCATCTCACTTTACAGATGGAGTCATACGGTCAGATTGGTCCGAGGTTTTCTAAGGAAATCAAGCTGATTGCATCTGTTCTGACTTTGCAGGATTTACTTCTCCATGATGACCGTGTGGTGTCTGCACTAACCAGCTCTCTGGACTTATGTCCAATTTGTAATATCTCCTGCCGAGCAATAATTTTGTTTGAAAATATTTTTGATTTTCAAAAAATGAACACATCGTCTCCACCTGAGCCTGGCACACCTGGACGTGCGGATGCTGTTCCTGGACTTCAGTTCAGCTTTCAGCACCATCATCCCACAGCATCTGATGGGCAAACTGGGACAGCTGGGCTTCAATACACCCCTCTGCTATTGGCTGCTAGACTTCCTCACCAACAGACCTCAGTCACTGTTCTCCCTGCTGCCCTCTGGGAAGAGGCTTCCCAGCATTCAATGCAGGACCAGCAGGTTCTGCAGCAGCTTCTTCCCCACCGCCATCCAGACTAAACTGTTAAAAAAACTCTAAATCAAGCCACCAATCGAGACTCTGCATCACACTGATGACTTCATGCCAAATAGAACTAAACCTAAATGGTTTTCCACTGCATTTCTGCAGCATATATTTCTGTTTGGCTTGAAAATGCTCTGAACTTCCATATCAATGCATTTTTGCAGCATGTTTTTTTTCTCCCACACTGTTTATATTTATTCACTGCTGCACCTTATAGAATGGAAATGTTCACTTTTAAGTTGCTGCTCATTCACTGTCTGAAAGCTGTATAAAAGAAATTTGGTTTTGTATTCACTCTGTTTAACTCTAAGTATTTCCTGTGTTAGTGGCCATTTTTATGTTCTCTTCGAAATGATAAGAGATATCTTTCAAAAATTGAATTAAATGGTTAAAGATAAATAATAAATTCTAGCATATTTGTTTTGCTAGTGCAGCGCCTGGTTCTGCTGGAGGTTTCTTTCTGTTCAAAGGGAGCTTTCCTACCCACTATCGCTTCATGCATGCTTGGTGTGAGGGATTGCTGATGAGTCAATGCAATCAGTTGGTTTTCAACTTTGTACCAATCTCTGAATGATTTGGTTGAATTATTTCTATAAAGTGACTTGAGATGACATCTGCTGTAAACTGGAGAAACAGAAATAAACAAAATTGAATTGATTTATGAGTATAGAACTTTATTGACCGCAGTTAAATCACATACAACTTGGATAATATAGGTTCAGTTTTAATAGTATTCTTTACAGAAAAACACAAGTAGGCTATAGGGAACAAAAACAGGACATTTTTAAAATAACGGCATTCCTTTAAGAGAAAATCTGCAGCGACCCGCGGTTCCAAGCAGTCAGAGTCGCTTTACTCTACCTCTGTAGTGCTCTCGATCGGTGAGAAGGACAGACATGCAGTAAACTAATTTGAGGTGGGAACAAACACTTTACACCTTCACAGTGGCGGTTCTAGACCTAATGTACCAGGGGGCCAGGAGGGGGCCAGGAGGGGGCCAGCATTGTTTTCATGGAGGAACAGAAAAGCATGAAATAAAAAAACAGGACAAGGGATTTAACTAAATTAAGAGAGCTGCATAAAGTAACATTTCCATTCAAGTAAGTTTAATTAAAATTCTATTTCCTACAAGGTCAATATACATTGAGGATTCTGGGGATTTTACATATTTTTCACTTAATTTACGTTAAAATTACCGTTTTTTATAAAATCTGAATTAGAACTCAAGAAAAGCTGATAAAATTCCACTGTAAAAATTATAGCATAAAAAAAACATTTAGTTAGATGAATATTGGTATTCTAATTGTGCACACTCTGAAGCCTCAGTATACCTTATTGTCTTTAAGCATATTAAGTAAAACGGAATTTGCAGGCAAAGGCCCCCGGTGGCCCCTGTCTAGAACCGCCCATGGTACCGTCACATGACCTAATAGCGATAACATTCGATGGTACCAAAGGACGCTGGGCGGGTCTTGACTGATACTGACCAATCATAGCAAACATGGAGCGTTACCAAGGAAACGGCGTACAAAGCTACGTGCCGTTGAGCCGCAGCCGGACGGCAGCTCCAGCTGAGCTGCTTCACTTTCAGCGGTAAAGTCAACCTTCCGTCCCGCTGCTGGACGTTCCTGCCCAGCTAAGGCTTCTGTTATCCGGGTGGTAGCTCAGCCCGCCTTCCGGGGGCTAGTTAGCCGCTTAGCGCCTCTAACGGACTGAGCGGCTCCGCTGCGGGGATGGAGCCCAGCTAGCGGTGGAGCGGACTGGGACGGTCTGGTCTGGGCCTGTGCTTCACCGGAGCGACCCTCTGTTTCCCCTTAGAGACCCACACAGGCTCGGTAGAAGCTCCGCGCTGCGGGCTGAGATGAAGAACCGAGTCCGCGGGACCGGTCGCTGAGGCTCAGCCAGGTAAGCCGCCTCTGGGTCCGGGCTCCGTCCTGCTTTGGTTCCACCAGCTTCAGCTGGATCAGATGTTTTCTACCAGAAGAACGTCTCAGATGCAGAAGATCCGGATGGATGGACCGGATCAGAGCAGCCTCCTCACCACTGGCTGATTAGCATCTGATGGCTGCTGAGGAGGGAATGAAACTATGGAGGAGCTCCTGGAGGAGATGAAGCTGCTGCACTCAATAAACATTCAGACATAACGGTTCAGATTAACAGGAAGATTAAAGCTGTGATTTTCTAAGGTGATATATTCTTCTTTAAAGCTGTTCTATAACTTGTTCTAGAAAAATAAATCAGGTACAGTTCGGAGAATTTTTCATCAAGCAACAAATCATTTCATTACAGGAATCCAAACCTTGTGTGTGCTTGGGGTATCAGATTCATGGGTTCAACTGGTCTGGGTCACTGATAGTTCGGTATTTTTGACATGAATCATGTATTCTGGCTCATCTACCATGCATAGCACCGGCCAAATCATGGAGAAGTGACTTCACCGTCAGAATGATCCGGTGAGCAGAGTTGCCGTCAAGTTTGATGGTCAACATGAAGAAAGTATGATGTCCGGCACGGGTTTACTAGAAACCAGGATGAAATCAAGCGTTTCTCTTCTCCAAATTTCACATTCCATGTAATTCCAAAAGATATGTCTATTTTTGCATGTCCCCAGTAAGAAGCGTTGTGAATGGAAAAAGTCACTGCTGTAGATGTATTCGATGTTTTCACTTGGTCCTATAAAATAACACATGGAACTCTGTGGCTTGGTACCAGGCCTGCACATGGCCAGTCTACATTCAACAGGAATAAACGCTGAGATCCACCAGTCTGTACTAACTAACAAAGTTTCGCGGCATATGCATCCTCGAACCAGCTAGGGGCTAATGCAGCGTGGCATGCTTCCAGCCTGTTATGTAACCTGCTTCAGGTGTGACATGAGCTGCTTCCTGTGTAACTGGGAAACTATCAAACATGATCCGTTTCGCTAAACCATTAGGACAGTGACTGCTCATGTTCTAGCTTCTGTCAGCTAGATGCAGATATCAGAGCGCTAAATAGGGAAAAAGCAATAGCCACAGATTGGCTTATTTTGACTTCCTTTGATGCCTTGTTCCGGCCTGACAACTGTGAGCAGCTCACAGCATCAGTAATGACTGCAAAGCTGGGGATTACGCTAAACTAACCTTTGTAATCCTTCATGACACAGACTGTGGCTGCTCAGGTGGCCAGAGGGTAACACTGCTGGGTTCGATTCCCGGCGGGGTCTTTCTGCATGTTAGCATGTTCTCCTGAGTACATGTGTGGGTTTCTCTGGTACTCCAGCTCCCTGTACAAAAGTACAGGCAAGAACTCAAATAAGGCGCCATCCCTCTGTTTGATTCACACGTTTTTATCGTGGAAGTTTGGAATCGTGTAGATTTTGAGAGAAACGAGGTGCTGATGGGATTTGAACTTCTCTGTCACGTAAAGGGCGTAGGTTTGGATTTGAACTTTGGTTGGGGTTTACTTCTTGGCCTGGTAATAAGGTGCTATATGCAATATGCATATATACCTTTTATGCTTTCGATGTGAGCATCCCGTACTGAAAAGAGAGGTCATTGTTAAAGCTGCTGTTAACCTTGCATGCCCTTAAGCTCTACAATGTTACAAGCTCTACACTCACTTTCATGCTGTTTATGTGTGTTTGAAGTATCAGCCGGCTCTGACCGAATGTGGAGATTAGGACTGTTTTTCCACTTTGAAAGCGGTTTCAATTTTGAGCACGACTAAGACAGAATGGCATAAATACAGTATTTTCTTTTTTGAAGATATAGAATTGTGCGAGTTAAACCCACTCTAATATTTGTACCTACTATTTCTCTCTCTGTATCAAGCAAAATAATACATTCATTAAAATATTAACTTCACTATAAAAGTTGAGGCATCACAAGGGCTGCCAGAATTTACTCAGTGTCGCGGCCATTTTCATGTATTTCATCTGGGACTGCGAAAAAATACAATCAATCATGTAATTAGTTATTTCAAAAACTGTCAACTAATTTAAATAAGTGATTCATCATTAACTGGAGAATAGAGGGCTAAAACACATACAGTGAAATAAAATGTAAAATGTGTACTTTCCCCACAGAGCTTACCCAAAAGATAACTTCCAGTTATTAGCATCGGAAATTGTAAAATAAAAACAAAAATGAAAACAGTAATATTACATATCTAAATATCGGTAAAAAGAAACCCTCACATTTTTTCTTTTCGTAAACTGTAACTTCAAATCTATAAGAAATAGTTGTAAACACTTACTGCATTTTATTTGCCCAATTTTCCAAAACAGTCTTCAGAGCTCACCTGGCTGACTCAGAATATTTACGTTTTATAAAAAGAAAAAAAAAAAAGGTTTTTTGTTTTTAGTTTGTCATGATATTATTTTTTATTGGGACTAGTTTTGTAGCCTAATATTAATTTCTAGTACCCGCTGCATTCTAGTGTGAATAAATTTTCAATGTTTGTGCTCAAGCACAAGGCTGACTAGAAAACAACCAATCAGGAGAGAGAGAAGCGGAACTTAAGGGCAGGACAACCAATGAGGAGGTGGGAATTAAACAGCGCAGCACAGTTCACTTGCGCTGCCTGCGTGAAAGGGACAGGAGAGACCAGAGCAGAGGAGCAGCGAGGAGGAAAAGAAGCCACTGCTGCTATAACTACTGCTGTAAGTATAAACATGTTGCTCACATCCCATTATTCAGTAAGAGACAATTAGGTAGGTCCAAAATTTTTGGTAGGGACATGTCCCTATGGTCCCTATACAAACCTATTTGCCCATGCCTATATGCGTCATTTCACCCACTGAACCATCGTTCATTCATTTATGGCAACGGCAAAGCTCTGCATCTATGATGACGTAATGAAGAACAACTTCCCAAAAAAAGCTTTGTAATGTGAGATCAAGAGATTTATGGATTTTTTTTAGATTAGAAAGCTGTGATAGTTTCACCTGATCCCGATGCACATCCACCTGCAAGCACATGCGCCTTAACGCTTTCAGTGGGAGAGGACACAACTCATGGTCTGAGACTGGCTTGATTTCTCCCTGGGCGTCATTTCTGAAGCCAACAAACTTCATCGTGGAATTTCTTTAAAATCCCCATTTTCCAGGAAAAATTACCTTTTAAGTATGGCAAATGCTTCATTGGCTTGACTGTGAGCTTTACCTGCATCAGGTGTGACAGCAGCTGGTTTCTGTGTAAGGGGAAACTATCAAAAATGATCCGTTTCGCTAAACCATTAGATTTAGACACTGAATGCTCAGTTCATAGCTTCTGTCAGCTAGATGCAGATATCAGAGCGCTAAATATTGAAGGAGCAAAGCCACCAGATTGATTTATTTTTGTCTTCCTTTGATGCCTTGTTCACATCCTTTACTTTTCTGCTTACCTTTGATCTTGTCTGTAAAGAGAGAATTATTATTAAAGTTTCTAATGTTAAAAATCAGATAATGAGGCAGAGAGGAGCTGGTTTGGCTTTAGTTCTCCTCACTGGGATCCTTTAGGAAACCTGTTAAGCTCAGGGAATAAACAGAATCCATGAGGAAAGCCAGGAGGTCAGCTGAGCTCCCAGAATGTGACCCGATCTGAGGTTTAGGACCTGAGTGACGCTGAGGTTCCTCCTGCAGCAGCTTCTCCTGACCGCGGTCCTTCTGAGGGAGCAGGATCTCCTTCATTCATCCTCAGCCTGTCTGTGTGTCTGCAGGATGGACGTGTGCGGAAGGAACCCGAACCGCACGGCGCCGGTCAGTGAGGACGCTTCCCGGCGGTCCGATGTGCCGCTCTGCTCCCGGACAAACGGCTGGAGCTGGCCGCCTCATCCCTTCCAGCTGCTGGCGTGGCTGCTGTACGCCTACTTCGCCATCGCCGGCTTCGGTGTGTTCGTCCCGCTGCTGCCGGCGCACTGGATCCCCGCCGGCTACATCGTATCCTTCCTGTTCCCAGCAGCCATGCTTTTGGGGTCAGAGGTCAGCCGAGGCTGACTTGGTCTCTAATGAATCATTTATTGAGGGTGCTGCTGATTGGTTGAACAGCGGTGAGATCTGCCAGGTTTCCTGGCAGATTCACACAGACTTAGTTACATTCTTCCTATTTTTTATTATTTTATTTTTAAAAGAAAATCTCCAGATTTTCTTTTCTATTTTCCACAACTTTTTGTTTTTCAAATGGAGTTTTTCTGAGGGATTACCGCGATATTGGGATTTTAATGACATCTCGATATGTAACGATATTTTTAAAACTCATGTAGCCGATAACCGATATCGATACGATAAGTTAAAGGCTGGACAAAAATAAGTAGTCATTGAAGTTAGCAGTTTTGTTATCCCAATTCTGACACTTTGAAAAATAATAAACTCAAATATAGCTTCATATGCTGATATCAAACCAGTTTTTAAAAGCACGTAGGTATCGATCATTTTACTTTTCAAAAATCTGGTGAAAATTTCATGAACGTTACAATTTCAAAAACTCATTGATATTTTGCAAATTACTTGTGAAGAATTTTGTTAGTAAAATAGATAAAATCCCACCACTATCAACATATAAAAATATGGCCAACGCACATTTGGTGAATTTTAGAGAATATTTTAGCAGCATCATGATGACATATAGCTTGTATTCTACATTAGTAAAAGAAGATTGATATGGTGTTATTTAAATGGCAATATATCGCTTTTCATTATGAAGATATTGGGGATATTTTAATGGAGGTCAATATTTTTCCCTAGATCTTTAGAGAGTTTTTAAGTCTGTAAAAAGGAAGTTTTTCAGGAAGAAGAAGAGAAGAAGTAGGATTTTTTTTTTTTTTAGACTTTAGAAACTCAGAAGCTGATCAAATATGGGGTTAGCCTATCGGTGGGGTGGCGGATGTCCGATATCCAGTTTTAAGGCCGAGTATGTCGATAGGGGGCCGATCTATATCGTGCATCCCTAGTTTTTACAAATGACCTTCTTTTCAAATAGAATTTTTAGAGATCACATCCTCTTCACTTTGAGCCCATTATAGCGCGTTAGCGATAAAGATGCTGTTACTAAGGCCAAAATATACAGACCAATAGAAAAGCATCATCTCTCCTCATTCCAGAGAAAAACCTGCTCTCTAGAAGAGAATGAGAACTGAAAAACTTCATTTTAAGAAAAGAACACGATAATCTAAAAAGCCTATATGCAAAAAAACAGCAACATACTAAAATGAAAATTGTCAATTCCTGTAAAAAAGGTAAAATAAAAAAATCCAACTTTTAGATCCCCGGTTGAAGAGAGGAAAAATCTGGGTTCGGTTTCTGGAAGTTTCCATGTTCTCCGCAGTCCGACCGTTTTTTTCCACCTCAATCTCAGTCTGAGTCCTGAACGGCTGACTCAGTGCACGAGCATCTCCATGTTCGCGTGCCCACCCTCGATTGGGTCCCGCGTCATGGACGTGTCCATCGACCCGGCCGGGCAACAGGGTGGGGAGCGAAGAGGAGACAGAGTTGGACGTGATCCATGTTGCTTGCGTCTCCAAACACGAACACGTCATCGAGAACTGCCACTGCTACCTGTGCCAGGTGGATGTGTGAGTAATAAGCCCAGTTAGGGAAGCAGGTTATCCATCAATAAATTCATCCATTATTCACCGACTCATTTATAAGCTACAATTAAACAAACATGAGTTTTCTCCAGCGATGGTGAGATGAAGCCTCATGAGGCATTGAACCATTTTGACAAATTGCTTCAACGATCCCAACAGTTCATGAAGCTTCATGTGAGCATGTCTCCACCTACTGGTACAGTGCAGAACTACAGTTAGTAATATAATCTGTGATTTCTTTTTTTCTCTATTCAAGTTCCTTTGAAATTGTTAATGATCCGTCTCTATAATTAAATCTGTTATAAGTTTTTGTGTGTAAAATGTCTTGGAAGAGAAAAAAAATAATTTAAGGTAAACTGTTTTTCTGCCGTTTTAGTAAAATAAGCTCCAGCAGACCGTGAAAGTGTTTGTGCAAATTGGGCAATGATGAGATGAAAGGTTTTAGTCATTTTATTTAAACAAAAGTAAAAGTTTTTGGTTTTAATAGGGTTGGAAGTTATGGGTTCAACCAATCTTTGGGTCAAACCAACCATTATAATTTCTGGCAGCGTTTTACCCGATCTATAGCGTTTCTTAATTCACTAGACCATGAGTACAGACTCATGTTCTCAGCTGGCAATATGTTCTTGAGAAGAACACGGAAACCTGTGGGCACTGGGAGAAGGCAGAATAAATCTGGGTTAAGTGGAACGAGAGACGCACTGATGATGACATCACCACACTGCGCTGCGGCTGCGTCTGGAGCTGCATTTCACCTCCTGTTATTAATAGTCTCTAGATAATAATAAATTATGACTCTTTTCATTTAGTGGAGGAATAATAATGAACACAGTCAGATAAACACAAATCAAATGAACATTTTGCCAAATAAAACAACAACAAAAATCACCATCCGGCATTAGCCCTGGCTGCTGCGGACAAGCTAACGTTAGCCCTGGCTGCTAAGCAAACAAGCTAACGTTAGCCCTGGCTGCTGCAGGCGGGCTGCGTCGGCCCTGGCTGCTGCAGACAAGCTAACGTTAGCCCTGGCTGCTGCAGACGGGCTAACTTTAGCCTGGCTGCTGTAGACGAGGCTAACGCTAGCCCTGGCTCCTGTTAGCCCAACTTAGCCCCTGGCCCCTGCAGACAGCCAACGCTAGCCCTGGCTCCTGTAGACTCGAGCAAACGTTAGCCCTGACTGCTGCAGACAAGCTAACGCCCTGGCTCCTGTAGACGAGCTAACGTTAGCCCTGGCTCCTGTGACGAGCTAACGCTAGCCCCTGGCTGCTGCAAGACCGAGCTAACGTTAGCCCTGGCTGCTGCAGACGAGCTAACGCTAGCCCTGGCTGCTGCCGGGCTAACTGGCTTGCAAGCTGTGCAGACAAGCTAACGTTAGTCCTGGCTGCTGCAGACAAGCTAACGCTAGCCCCTGGCTCCTGCAGACTCCAGCTAACTTAGCCCTGGCCGCTGCAGACAAGCTAACGTTAGCCCTGGCTCCTGTAGAGGCGCTTATGTTGGCCCCTGGCTCCTGTAGACGAGCTTATGTTAGCCCTGGCTCCTGTAGACAAGCTAACGTAGCCCTGGCTGCTGCAGGCGAGCTAACGTTAGCCCTGGCTGCTGCAGACGCGAGCTAACGCAGCCCTGGCTGCTGCAGACGGGCTAACTTTTTAGCCCCGGCTGCCGCAGACAAGCTAACGTTAGCCCTGGCTGCTGTAGACGCAGCTAACGCTAGCCCTGGCTGCTGCAGACAAGCTAACGTTAGCCCTGGCTGCTGCAGAAGGGCTAACGTTAGCCCTGGCTGCTGCAGACAAGCTAACGTTAGCCCTGGCTGCTGTAGACCTAACGCTAGCCCTGGCTCCTGTAGACGAAGCTTATGTTAGCCCCTGGCTGTGCTGCAGACAAGCTAACGTTAGCCCTGGCTGCTGCAGACGGGCTGCGTTAGGCCCTGGCCTGCAGATGGGCTAACGCTAGCCCTGGCTGCTGCAGACAAGCTAACGTTAGCCCTGGCCTGTGAGACGCAGGCTAACATTAGCCCTGGCTGCTGCAGACAAGCTAACGTTAGCCCTGGTTGCTGCAGACGGGCTAACGTTAGTCCTGGCTGCTGCAGACAAGCTAACGTTAGCCCTGGCTGCTGCAGACGGGCTAACGTTAGCCCTGGCCGCTGCAGACAAGCTAACGCTAGCCCTGGCTGATCTAGCTAACGCTAGCCCTGGCTCCTGCAGACGAGCTAACGCTAGCCCCTGGCTGCCTGTAGACGAGCTAACGCGTTAGCCCTGGCTCCTGTAGACGGTGCTAACGTTAGCCTGGCTGCTGCAGACAAGCTAACGTTATTAGCCCTGGCTGCTGTTGCTAACATCGTCTGCCGCATGCTTCTGTCACGTTAAAAATGTTTTGTGTAATGCTCTCCACATCTCTATCATCATGCACAGTGGCAACATTGGTGCTATTTAGACGATAACTAGGAGTTGTACGTTTCATTTTCTCAAAACGCGTCACGTAAAGTTCACTCTGCATCCTTGTTGCCATTAAACAGTAGAATTAATCCGGACTGGGCTCTGGATTGTAGTTCTGCCTCTACTGTGAACCTTAGTGCCCTCTAGTGCACAACGCTGACATTACGACACTGAAATGCATCCCTTTAAATCACCGGGAACGTTTGTCCAGTAAAACACGTTCAAATGAAATTAAAAACACATATCATTTATTGAAAAGTATGTTTTCAGAATTTTGAATTTTGAATATGAACGGACTTTAATTGGACCTCATCAAATAATCGGATGAAACCAAAAATCAACAATTAATTGCATATTAATTATTTGTTTAAATCCTTAATCCCATTAAAAAAAGGTTAAGGATGGAAAAAAACCTCAGAGGCTGCTTTGTCTGATGATCAGAGGTTAGGCTGATGATGCTGATGATGCAGGTGTGATGCAGGTTACCTACCTAGACTCCACATTTCCACAGAGGGAGTCATTAATGGCTTCCCAGTGGAGGACCGAGGGCCTCCGCAGGCTGCTGACTGCAAACACACACAGATCAAACAACAACAACAGTTCCTACAGCTTTAACCAGAACTTCTCACTTTGATTTCATTGTTTAGTTTAGAGGGAAAGTTTTCAGCTTCAGCAAATTTTATTTTCAACAGTTTAGGTTAATTAGTTGCAGAACAATAAAGAAGTAAAAGGATGAAAACCAGCGTTGTTTTTGACAGCCATCTTTGATTTAATCTTATTCTTCAGGAATAAAACTATTATTATTAGTATTAGTTGCATTTTAGTCATTACTGAAATGTGATCATTTTTAGTCGGTTTTAGTCGACTAAAACTTAAAAAGGTTTAGCTATAGTTTTAGTCAGTTTTATGTTACAAAAAAGTGAACCTTTACAAATAGCAGATCTAGTTCAACGCGTAATTTTGGTTAATATAGCAGAAAAAAGAGGACAAAATGTCCAATAAAGGATGAATGATTTTAGACATCCAAGGTTTCCATCCCAAAGAAAACACTTCCTGATCTACCAGGAATTCATTGCTCCAAAAAAGCAAAGGACAAAAACATACTTCTTCTTAATTTGGTCATTTTGGCTTTATTCCTGAGAATTTACCTCTTAGTTACTCCTGCTTACGGGTCAAAGTAGACTTAAATTCACAGTGATATAAAAGAAAAAAATACAGAGAACCTACATAATTGCCATGGCAACCCAGTTGAAGTCTTCTGGGGGACTGTCAATGACAGTGAGACCTATGGAGGCCTGGTTGGAACATTTTATGCTAACTAAAATGTTGAAATATTTTGAAGGAAACAGAAAAATCATTTTAATGACATAATTTTACATCATATTTTAATACACAGAAATGATAACAATGAGAAAGAGAAATATTCAAAGATCTATTTACATTTTCATCTGGACCTTTATCCAAAAGAAAAAGAATGCAATAAATTATTCTCTTTGAATATAATAATCCAATTAATCTAAATACTGGAACTGATCTCAGAAATGTTACCCATCGTCCATCTCATGACATGTCTCTAGATTTCTATGTTTGCCTGTTGGAACTGTTTCTGTCCACCATGTTTTTTTATTATTAAACGTGTTTCCTCATAACTGAGGCGGGATCATGTAACCATTCAGGACACATCCTTCATTGCACTCAGATTCCAGACGTTTCTGCAGCTGCTATGCTTCAATAACTGACAGCTACAGGGAGAGTGGGTGTGGGGGGAGTGGGTGTGGGGGCAGTGGGTGTGGGGGGGTTTCCACAGTGAGTAAATTCTGTGAAGTAGACCATTAAATAAGCAGCTACTTAGAGCCAGGATGCTCTATGGAAGCTGAATCCAGGTCAGTGGGCTTGTTATGTCTCTGAGGAGGACCCCTGAATTGGGTCAGAGAGGAAGCCCCGCCCCCCTATGATCCTCTGCCGCTGTTGAGGCCATGAACCAGAAACTCAACAAACCATTACAAAAAAATTCATATTGTTGTTTTTTAACTTCTCCTTCCTTTGATTTGTTTAATGTTTGTGTGTGATTTGTCTCAGGGGTCCTAAATCCAAGCACTGCAGCGCCTGTAACAAATGTGTGGCCAACTTCGACCACCACTGCCGCTGGCTCAACAACTGTGTGGGAAGCAGGAACTACAAGTGAGTTTTCCTGTCTGTTGTGTTCACCGTCCGACCGTCTGCAGGTTCAGCTGCAGGAGATGAAGGAGATTCTGAGGAGGATTCAATCAGGGTTTCTGCAGGTCATTAAAAATCATTTTTAATTAAGGCCTTAATCTGCATTAAAATTCAAAAAAGTTTATAAAAACAATTTAGCCAGATATACCAATTTATTTCAGTTTATTTAAAGTTGACTGAGGATTCACCATGTTATTTATGCACATATATAATATAAATAATGCTGTGGAGCCCTGTTGCTGTGCGGCGCAGCGTTATACCTGAGGCGTTCACAATAGAAGACATGGACTGACCCAAACAACAAAATAACTGAACGATCTGAACATATACAGAGTTTTTTTATCTATACAATTAATTTTGATAGCAGGGAAATATCGCAATATATGGTGATATTGCAATATAGTGATAATATCGTATCGCAAACCAAGAATCATGACACGTCACGTTTCTTTCTGTGGCGTCAAGTTTCTTCTGTGGCGATCCGCGTTTCTTCCTGTGGCGTCCGCGTTTTCTCCTAATGACGTCCGCGTTTCTTCCCTGTGACATCACGTTTCTTCCTAATCAATCCGTTTCTTTCTACCAGCCCGAAGTCGCGTTTCTTTCTGTGGCGTCCGTTTCAACCTGTGGCGTCCGCGTTTTCTTTCTAATGACATCCGCGTTTCTTCCTGTGAAGTCCGCGTTTCTTTCTACTGGCGAAGTCCGCGTTTCTTTCCTGTGACGTCCACGTTTCTTTCTGTGATGTCCGCGTTTCTTCCTGTGGCGTCAGAACAACTCCCTGGCGATTACGCGTTTCTTTCTGTGGCGTCCGCGTTTCTTCCTAATGACGTCCGTTTCTTCCCTAATGATCCGTTTCTTTCTGTGGCGTCCGCGTTTCTTCTAATGACGTCACGTTTCTTCCTGTGGCGTCCGCGTTTCTTTCTGTGACATGCGGCTGCTGCCGGCGTCCGCGTTTCTTCCTGTGGCGTCCACGCGTTTCTTGTGGCGTCGCGCTTCTGTCTGTGGCATCCGCGTTTCTTCCTATTGACGTCCGCGTTTCTTACTGTGGCGTCGCGCTTCTATCTGTGGCGTCCGCGTTTCTTCCTGTGGCGTCCGCGTTTCTAGCACTATGACGTCCGCGCTTCTTTCTGTGATGTCCGCGTTTCTTCAACAGCGTCCGCGTTTCTTCACCGAAGTGCGTTTATTTCTGTGACGTCACGCGTTCTTCCTGTGGCGTCCGGAACCTTCCTGTGAGGGTCGCGTTTCTTTCTGTGGCATCCGCGTTTCTTCCCAGTGGCGTCCCGCGGTTTTCTGTGGCGTCGCGGCACAACACTACTGTGGCGTCCGCGTTTTAACCTGTGACGCGGCGCTGCTTTTCTGTGACGTCAGCTGCTGTCTGTGACGTCCGCTCTATCTGTGGCGTCACGTTTCTTTCTTTTGGCGTCGTTTCGCTCTTTACAGCGTCCGCGTTTCTTTCTGTGGCGTCCGCGTTTCTGCTGTGCCATCGGGCACTTTGCTGTGGCGTCGCGGTTTTCTGTGGCATCGTTACAACTCCTGTGGCGTCCGCGTTTTCTTCCTGTGGCGTCCGCTACTGTCTTGTGGCGTCCGCGTTTCTTTTGTGACATCACATTTTCTTCTCAATGAAGTCCGCGTTTCTTTCTGTGGCGTCCGCGCTTCTTTTCTGTGGCGTCCGTTTCTTTCTTAATGACGTCACGTTTCTGCTTCTTTTGTCGTCGCGTTTATTTCTGTGGCGTCCGTTTCTTCTTCCTGTGGCGTCCGCGTTTCTTCCACTAATGAAGTCCGCGTTTCTTTCTGTGGCGTCCGCGTTTCCCTTCTGTGGCGTCCGCGTTTCTTCCTGTGGCGTCGCGTTTCTTCCTGTGGCGTCCGTTTCTTCCCTGCGGCGTCCGCGTTTCTTCCTGCGGCGTCGTTTCTTTTCTGTGGCGTCCGCGTTTCTTTCTGTCGCTTCTTCTGTGACGTCACATTTCTTCTAATGGCGTCACGCTTCTATTCTAGCGTCACGTTTCTGCAGGCTTTTGCGAACTTCTTCCCTAATGACGTCAGACAGCTGACTTCGCATTTCTTCTACTACGAAAATCGCGTTTCTTTTCGTCAGGGAACCTTCCTAATGCGAAGCCGCTTCTTTCTGTGGCGTCCGCGTTTCTTCTATGGCGTCCGCT
Organism: Cyprinodon brontotheroides; assembly: GCA_018398635.1. Lineage (NCBI taxonomy): Eukaryota > Metazoa > Chordata > Actinopteri > Cyprinodontiformes > Cyprinodontidae > Cyprinodon > Cyprinodon brontotheroides. The sequence goes on along the minus strand of JAGKQL010000005.1, from coordinate 14,164 downwards.
TCTTTCTGCGGCGTCGCGTTTTCCAGCATTCCACCTAATGGCGTCCGCGTTTTCTTCCACTGGCCGGCGTCCGCGTTTCTTCTGTGGCGTCCGCGTTTTAACGGCGTCGCGTTTCTTCCTGTGACGTCGCGCTTCTTCCTGTGGCGTCCACGTTTTGCCTACTGACGTCACGTTTCTTTCTGTGGCATTAAAGCACCTTCCTGGCGTCAAGTTTTGTTTCTGCGGCGTCACGTTTTAATAACACAGCGTCATGCTTCTTTCTGTGGCGTCGCTTCTGTCTGTGGCGCGTCTTTCTTTGACGTCACGTTTCTTTCTGTGACGTCACGTTTCTTCCTGTGATGTCACGGCGCCTTCCCTGTTTCTGCTAATATTGATCAGCTGTCTAGGAGTCTAACTCCAGCGCCCTCTAAAGGAAAAGTCCGGTCAGCAGGAATAACCAATGGATCATTTATACCTAAAACTAATAGTTTGCAACGATTTAAAATTTAGGTGTCAGTAAAAAAAAAATGAAACAATTTTTAAATTGACTTTCATTGAATGTCTGGGGAGGCGACTGCATCGCACCCAAATATAGTAACCCCTCCCACTCCTGCTTATCTTACTTCGGCAGTGGCGTCCTTGATGCTGATAGCCCTGGCGCTGACCGGTCTCCTCCTTTGAAGTGCCACAGGCTTTGAAATGAATCAGACACAAAGGATGTTCCAGTTGTCCCAGTTTGCCGCAATGTTTTAGTTTTATTTACATTTTTCCTGCTGTTTTGCTGCATGTTTCCAGAAAAGTCCGCGGTGCACTGGGATCAGATTATTTTCAGGTTAAATGTGAGGGAAGATGTGAAACAGTATGGCCGCCTCGGCTCCATGTCTTCCTGCTATCAGCCATGGTGCCAGCATTGTTTGCTCATTGGTCTCCTCTGTCCTGCAGGTTGTTCCTCCACAGCGTGGTCTCTGCTCTGCTGGGGGTCTGTCTCTGTGGTTCTGGTCTTTTCCTCCTATGTCTTCATTGAGTTCTTCTTGGATCCATCCAAGCTTCTAGCACCACGATAAGCCTGCTTTCTACGGGTAAGATATGACTGCTGACCCACCTATTATAGAAAGAAGCGTGGACGCTGTCGACTGAGACAGGTGTGTGCCTGTGTGTCCACAGTGCAGAATGAGACAGGTGTGTGTCCACAGTGCAGAATGAGACAGGTGTGTGTCCACAGTGCAGAATGAGACAGGTGTGTGCCTGTGTGTCCACAGTGCAGAATGAGACAGGTGTGTGTCCACAGTGCAGAATGAGACAGGTGTGTGTCCACAGTGCAGAATGAGACAGGTGTGTGTCCACAGTGCAGAATGAGACAGGTGTGTGCCTGTGTGTCCACAGTGCAGAATGAGAGACAGGTGTGTGTCCACAGAGCAGAATGAGACAGGTGTGTGCCTGTGTCCACAGTGCAGAATGAGACAGGTGTGTGCCTGTGTGTCCACAGTGCAGAATTGAGACAGGTGTGTGCCTCTGTGTCCACAGTGCAGAATGAGACAGGTGTGTGTCCACAGAGCAGAATGAGACAGGTGTGTGTCCACAGTGCAGAATGAGACAGGTGTGTGTCCACAGAGCAGAATGAGGCAGAGGTGTGTGTGTCACGGTGCAGAATGAGACAGTGTGTGTCCCATGTGTGTGTGTGTGTGTGTGTCTGTGTGTGTGTGTGTGTGTGTGAATGTGACAGGTGTGTGTGTGTGTGTGTGTGTGTCTGCACAGTGTCCATGAGACAGGTGTGTGCCTGTGTGTGTGCAGAATGTCACAGTGTGTGTGTATGTGTGTCCACAGTCTGAAATGTGACAGGTCCAGTGTGCCAATGTGAGTCAACAGTGCAAGGAAATATAGGCAGTGCCGCATTGTCCACAGGTGCAGAATGTCACAGGTGTGTCCATGTGTGTCCATGTGTGCAGAATGTATCAGGTGTGTGCCTGTGTGTGTGCAGTATGAGTACAGGTGTCCACAGTGCCGTGAGACAGGTGTGTGTGTGTGTCCACAGTGTGAATGAGACAGGTGTCTGTGTGTGTGTGTGCAGTGTGACAGGTGTGTGTGTCTGTGTGTCCATGTGTGTGTGTGTGAATGAGACAGGTGTGTGTCCACAGTGCAGAATGAACAGGTCCATCCACAGTGCAGAATGAGCAGGTCTGTGTCCCACAGTGCAGAATGGGGAGACTTTGATGTGTGTCCACAGTGCAGAATGAGACAGGTGTCTGCCTGAGTGTCCACAGTGCAGAATGAGACAGGTGTCTGTCTGTGTGTGTCCACAGTGCAGAATGAGACAGGTGTGTGCCTGTGTGTCCACAGTTGCAGAATGAGACAGGTGTGTGCCTGTGTGTCCACAGTGCAGAATGAGACAGGTGTGTGCCTGTGTCTCCACAGTGCAGAATGAGACAGGTGTGTGTCCACATGTGTCCACAGTGCAAGGAATATAGAACTGAGTGTGTGCCTGTGTGTCCACAGTGCAGTGTGTGTGTGTGTGCCTGTGTGTACATGGTGCATGGGTAAGGGAACAGGTGTGTGTGTGTGTGTGTGTGTGACAGATGTGTGTCCACAGTGCTCTGTGAATGTAATGTGTGCCTGTGTGTGTAACAGTGCAGAATGGGAGTGTGTGTGTGTGTGTGTGTGTGATGTGTGTGTGTGCCTGTGTGTGTGTGTGGGTGGTAACAGGTCAATGTGTGTGTGTGCAGGGAATGTGCAAAGGTGTGTCTGTGTGTGTGTAGAATAAAAGACGGTGTGTGTGTCCTTCAATGTCCACAGTGCAAGAATGGGAATAACAAATGTGTGTGTGTGTGTCCCTGTGTGTGTGTGTGTGCTTGTGTGTGTGTACAAGTAGCACGTGGGAACAGGTGTGTGCCTGTGTGTGTCACAGTGTGAATAAGACAGTGTGTGTGTGTGTGTCCACAAGTGTGTGTGACAGTGTGTGTGTGTGTGCAGAATGTGTGTGTGTGTGTGTGTGTCCATGAAACTGTGTGAATGTGGTGTGTGTCTCTGTGTGTGTGAATATGTGACAGGTGTGTGTGTGTGTCCACAGAGCAGAATATGAGACAGGTGTGTGCCTGTGTCTGTCCACAGTGCAGAATGAATGAGACAGGTGTGTGTCTGTGTGTCCATGTGTGTCTGTGTGTGTGTGTGTGTGTGTGTGTGTGTGTGTCCACTGAGACAGGTGTGTGCCAGGTGTGTGTCCACAGTGCAGAATGAGACAGGTGTGTGTCCACAGTGCAGAATGAGACAGGTGTGTGTCCACAGTGCAGAATGAGACAGGTGTGTGCCTGTGTGTCCACAGTGCAGAATGAGACAGGTGTGTGTCCACAGTGCAGAATGAGACAGGTGTGTGCCTGTGTGTCCACAGTGCAGAATGAGACGGGTGTTTGGTTCGTCTTCCTCCCTGTGGCTCCTCTCAGGTCAGCAGCAGCGGTGATTCCTGTTCTGGCTGCCGTCACCATCGCTCTGGGCCTGCTGTCATCCGGGCTGCTCTGCCACCTGCTGTGCTTCCACATCTACCTGAGTAAGAACGCTCACCTGGTCGTCCTCTTAATCCACCTTAAACTGGGAGAGATAACATCCTCAGACTGGAGGAAGCTCCTTCTGTCAACTGCCTGTTACCTCATGAAAGATAAACTACGGCTGTGTTTGTGTCCTCAGTGTGGAATAGACTCAGCACATATGAGTACATTGTGCGACAGCGCCACCGTCTGGACAGCAGAGACCTCAGGAAGCCACCTACGGTGAAGGAGACCAGGCCTCCGTCAGTCATCCAGGTAAGAAAGCTCCTCCTCTGGGCTGTTGGATCCATAGTTTTCCTTCTTTTCCTATTAAAATGCATCCCGGCTCTAAATGGGTTCCTTCTAATATGCTGGAGTTGGTTTTAATGCAGTTCTGGTTCTGAAGTTGGAGCCTCTGTTAGACCTGGATCCTATGAGGCGATTCTGAATTCAGCCTCCAGAGGTCCGTTTCACGAAGCAGGTTTAACAAATTTAGATTCAAATCAGCAACTCTTATTGATCTAGCCTAAAGTCAGGAACTCACAACGGCTGATATCAGTTAGTTCAATCGGTTTTAGCTAGGTCCACTGGGAGTTTAACGCCATAGCAACAGGAATGGAAAGAGATTATCAGGGGAGCAGCGATTCAACGACGCAACAGGAAGTTCATATTTCACCCGACTGGAACTAGAGATTTTAATCCAGAAATGCTAAAAAATAAAAAAGGAGAATGTGTTTAAAAGACAGAGAAACAGCTCTGCAGCTACAAAGGAGAGGAAGATGGAGAAGGAGAAGCTTGTTGCTCCAGTGAATGCATTTATATGAAGCAGGCTATGGCAGGCCGTTTTTACATTTATTATAATCACTCTCCTCTCTGTTATAGATCTATAAAATAAGATTATTCCTGATCAAATTCACACTCCTAGACTGAAATGTAATAATATATTTTCTAAATTACATTTTTGTATCAGAAACTGAATTTTAGAAAGTGAAAATAAACAAAATTATTCTAGTAAGAAACAAGTTTTATATATCTAGTAATGTTTACACATTTTAGGAGGCCGTTCTGACATTTATCAGTTTGATTTAAAATGTACGCTATCTTAAAAACATTTACGGTAATTCTCTGAAAAAGTGTTTATCATTCTTTAAGAAGATCCTCGTCAAACAGACATTCAAAGTTTGTTTTAAACCTAATGTGTGTAACAGACGACTTTGGGAATGATATATATATATATTTATGCACAATACTACGACAAAAATCGGACTAAATGGGGAAATAAACGTTATTTGCTGTAAGGAGAGCAAAGACAGGGCGGTCCATGTTTACTGAAGAAAACCTGCTACTGACCAAATTAGCTCTGAGGTGAATGTTAATATAACTCTCTGTGAAGCAGAAAAGTCTGAGTTTCCATGTTTTCAGGTTTAATTTTGCAAACTGGCCTCGTGAAACGGACCCCAGATCTACATGTTTGATTACTAGAGCCAACTTAAACCCAACTGCTTCACCCTGAAAGTGACTCAAACTTTAAAGAACTAGAATCCTTTATTAATGAATTTTGGATCCATGATAAATAGAAAGTTTAATTAAATGATGATAAACTTTCTGTTTTCCTTCAGTTTAGCTCCTAACAGTAGAAATGATCAACTAAATGTTTCTCTCATTTTGATTTACCTTGTTTATAAACCCGACTTTAGAAAAACAGGTAGTTCTGGTAACATTTAGGTTCTGCTGGACCTGGAACCATTCGGGCTGAAAGTTCTCTGTTGTTCCCCCCCCACAGGACGAGAACCACTCAGGGACTCTAGGTTACACCAACCCTCATCCGGACATTCAGGAGCCCCCTGCCCAGAGGGACACAGAGTGAGTCCTTCCTCCTGTTCTGGTTCCAGAGCAGAAGGTCTGGAGTCCTTTCTGACTGGTTCAGACTGGTTCAGACTGGTTCAGAGGGCCAGCAGGAACAGAGATGATGTTCTGTGGTTCTGTTCAGACCCTCTTTAGAATATTTTATGGTTCTAAACATAATGATTCAACCTTAAAGTTTCTGAAAGGTCCAGAAATGTAGCTAAAGCTGTAAAGAAAGAACAACTGCAGTATTTCAGTCTGTCGCCATCTGGTGGTGACAGCCTGTAACTAGTCTTGAGGTTGACTGACCTCAACACTGAGTGCTATTCTCACTATCAGTGGGACTGAGTGTCATGTTTCTGTTGGTGGTTTGAATCTTGTTTAGGAGCAACATTCTGACCCAGATCTCTGAAGATGAGTCTGAGTTTTATTCTAGATCCTCCTCATTTACATCTCATCATGTGCCTCCTTGTGGTTGCAGTAGAAACTGCACCTTTAGTGCTGAACTTGAAGTCAACGTTTTAACCAATCAGGGGGTCTTATTGGGGGTCTCTGTTTCAGCTTCCTGACCAACGGCAGCATAAGGAGCGCATCTAACCCTGTCCCTCAGGAGGAGGCTCCGCCCACCATCTCTGCAGAGCGGAAAGCACACACGCATCGACACACACAGGTCGGCTCACAAACACGCTGCGCAACAGCTACTCAGAGATTAATCCTATTGCAGAAAATAGTCCTGAAAAATGATTTAGAGAGCTGCGGTTGATCGTTTAAAGATGGATGCAGAGGAAGGAGGTTTGGGGTTAAATCTTCAGTGTCTGAGTGCTGACACTGAAACCTTTGGAGACAACATCTAAAAGCAGCGAACTCTGCTCTCCAGAGCGAGTAGATTGGTAACCCCGCCTCCTGCTCTCCTCCTATCTTGTCTGCTGTCATGATTCATGCAGCTATTATTTCATCCAAATGAAAAATGGAGAACAGATAAGCAGATCATGGCTTGTCTACAGTGAAAAAGAAGGACTGGGTTATTTACTTTGGCCTTTTTGGAAACACAGGAAGGAGCAATCAGCTAAGTGAGCTTAGTGCTTGGAAAAAATCTTTCATTCCTTTAGAGACAGCATGAAAAGTCAGCTGAGTACAAAACATAGAGAGCTGCTCAGGATTTATAGCTCAGCAGCTTCCAGTCCATCAGAGTGGAGGTCTTCTCTGTTGGTAACCTACATGTGATGTCAGAGCGGGTCCAACGAGGTCATGAACATCCTGTAAAGCTCCTCTGCCTTAAAAACAGTTCACTGTTTTCAGAAAATAATCATGTTGAACATTTTTTTTTTTTTAAATAAATAATCAAACTGATTCCTGTTAACAGCGAAGGTCAAACTAAGTCAATATTAAACATTTTTGCCCTCGTTGATAATATTTCACTATATTGCTACAGTAGATCCTTGCTGTAGTTATTTGTATTGTTTGAGACGATAAATCTTTTTCTTACCACAGAAGAAGAAGAAGAAAAAGGTACGCCGAGTCCCAGCTGAGTTGACCAGAGAGCACTGCCCTCCTGTAGCTCCGCCCCCAGGTAAGGTCCCTCCCATCTCCGCCGTCTCGTTCCCAGTCTCCAAACACACGCCTGGTTTTATTGCTGCATGGAGATTTGGAGGTTTTAGAACGAGTTCTGTCAAATTCAGAGAAATCTTCTTTCATGCTATAAACATGTTGTGGGCTTCTGATGTTACTCAAGCAGTGTGTGAGGTTCGGCTGTCCGACAGAGCTGAAGTCTTTGAATGCACCACAGTTCAGGTTGTACAGTGCAAAAAACATCTAGAAAGAAGTAAAAAATGTCTTAAATGAGGTGTATTTCTAGCCTGACGTAGTCCCGACTCAATTCTAGTCAGAATGAGTCTGATGCTGCTCCATAGAGCTGTGATTATGGGGCTGTTTCCAACGAACCAGGAGAAAAAATGCCTCTGCACTCAATTGGATAGACCTACAACCAATAAGAGCAACGGAGCGCGCGACGTTATGTTAAGCAAACGCATAGTTGTTGTCCATTAAAATCAAAGTGCGAAGTTGCACGCCTAGAATAAGAAGATGAGCCTTGATCGCTGCGTTCTCTGTTCCTCTTTTTAAAATTAATTTGCTGTCGATATCTTCTAGAACAGACCTAATAGCAGAATCTACTCACCTCAACTCTCCAGCGGCAGCCATTGTTGTTGTCACCCGCCGCTTTGGTGACGGGTTTTATTACGCTACTGTTGATCATCTGTCCATCATCGTGTATAAAGCCCGCCCTGACAATTTGATTGGCCTTCGCCAGATACTGTGCGAAAGCATACTAAGCTACTATTGAGTTAATGCCAGACCTAACTTCCCTAATTCTCAAACGCTGTGGGCGGGACTAAGTTCGAATGGCACCCAGGCTAGTAGATTTACCCTTAATTTGAAGCAGGCAAATAAGATGATCCAATGGAATGAGTATTTTTACTCCTAAAATAAGATAATTAGATAATATACATTTGAAATAAGACAAAGCAATTGTTTTTTCTTATTTTAAGTGTAAATTGTCTTGTTCCATTGGCAAAGTGTCTCACTTACCTCCTTAATTCAATTAATTTGAGCAAAAATGACTTATTTAGATTTCCATTTTTTGCAGTGTAATAAAGCTGCTCATCTCAAAAGCTTCAGAAGGTTCGATTTATCTCAACCTCAAATGATTTTAAGTTTCACCGCATATTTATTCTGTAAAGCTTCCTGATGAATCTGCTGCGTTTTAAAACGTCCCAAATCCAGGAACGGGTTCCTGCGTGTTCAGAACAATGCGTGAACATGAACATTGTTCCTGTGGTCTTTCTTCAGCTCCTTTCATCTGCATTCATCCAGAAAGCAAACATGAACCCAGAGCCGTTCCCTGGTGCAAAGGTCATGACGTCTAAACATCCTTGTTCCTGTTAAGCTTTTATTTGCTCTGAATATTCAAACTCAATAGATGAAAAGTCGAGTCAAGAAGCTTTGATCCGAGTGTAACTGGTTCTGACTGGTTCTGTATGGCTGCTATCCATATCAGGTTTTCACTGCCCTGCAGGTCAGACTCATTCTGCTACCATATTTTCTGTCAGCTATTAAATGTAACACAGCAGGAGGAAGAACGGCTCTGCAGGAGCACTGGTACTTTAAAGTGCATTAAAATTCTGATTGGTGGATATAAATGAGCTAAATAATGATTAATGATTTGGAGTAACAAGGAAGCAATCAGAGTCCAATTGGTTCCTCACCTGAGTCTGAGGAGTTACCTGAGCTGTTGAGTCATCAGAGGAGCTGCTTTTAAAGTCGTAAGGAAGTCATATTTAAATGTCAAATTATTCAGGCTTAAACGTGTATATAAATGTTCTCTTTATCAGACCTATATTGTTCTAATCGCTTCTATAAAAAATAAATCCTGTCTTAAAATCTGTGTTTTTTCCTCATTTATCTTCTGCGCAGGGCCAGTTAGTTCTAAAGTCAGCCTGAACACCTAAATTCAGCCAATCATATATCAACGGTCATCTGTCAATCAAATGTTTTCGGTCATAGCATCTTGATTCATGTGTCGCAGCTAATATACTGCGAACGGTTGAAACCAGAATCCTTCCTTTTCCCATTGAAAGGCGCCCCAGTGTTCACGGGATGGACGTCTGTGTCTTCTGCGAGGCGAGAGCTAACAGAACTGGCAGCGCTATGAGGCAAGGGCTCAAACATGTACGGCTGGAAGCCTTCTACACCAAACCAAGCTTCTGCAGCCCTGGCGTCCTCTTCCACAACATCTTCGTCCCCGCTTTCCTCCTCTAAATAAAAATGGATGACGGAGGAGACTCATCCACGACTCCTCCCACTAAACTCTCCTCCTCATGCATGTTCCGCTGTCCATGGCGCCCCTCCTTGGACAGCGTCGTTTCTAAGTCAATAATTTAGTGCTAGCAGGTTCCCAATGGAATTTCCCATTGGGAACCCGCTAGCACTAAGTTGCTAACTGAGTTAGCAATTTAGTGCTACTTCTGGTCCCAATGGAATTTCCATTGGGGAACCTGCTAGCACTAAGATGCTAACTGGTTTTGCAACAATTAGTGCTACTTGGTCCCAATGGAATTTCCTATTGGGAACCCAAGCTAGCACTAAGGCCCCGCCCGTCATCACAAGGTCAAAACGTAACACGAAATGCTAATATTTTCCAGAACGTTTGTCATAAAGACGGAGACGTAAAATAAATGTGATCGGCCCGCCACGAATGCATGAAAACGCTGCAAAATGTATGCCAGGCCTGTAAGTGGCGCTGTGGTGCCAAAGCAAAAATAGCTTAATGAAATGTTGGGCATGCGCAGTAATATTTATACATGGTTGCCCTGATCTGGTCCATTTTGGTGGTTCAGTCAAATTCAGGTGCTGAACTATGTGGTCGATATTGCTCTGTTCTTCCTGGAGATATTCCAGAAGAAGAAGATGGAAACTGTGCGAAACGGCGTTTCAAAAATCTTCCCACTCTGAAGGCTAAATAAAAAAAGAGATTGTTTACAGACCCCCGGAACGCCGGCTTCGCGGTGGATGAGAGGCTGGTTTGGTGAAAAAAAATTTGTGCATTTAGGCCAGGGTTCGGCTTCGTGTGGACGGGGCCTTAGACTGTTTCTGATTGTTTGGTCAGAGACATTCACACCAGTGTCCTGCTGGAGGTCATTCTGTAGGCCTCTGGCAGTGCTCCTCCTGCTCCTCCTTGCACTAAAAGAGCAGATAGCGTCCTGCTGATTGGGTTGTGAGACCTTCTATGGCCCTGTCCAGCTCTCCTGGAGTAACTGCCTGTCTCCAGGAATCTCCTCCATGCTCTTCAGATTGACTGTGCTGGGAGACAGCAAACCTTCTGGCACGTATTGATGCGCCATCCTGAGGAGTTGGACTGCCTGTGCAACCTCTGTAGGGTCCAGGTAGTGCCTCATGCTAACAGTAGGGACAGTGACCGTAGCCAAATGCTAAACTGGTGAAAAAGAGTCAGGGGTAAATGTCTCCACCTGTAAAACCATTCCTGATGGACGTCTGGTTGTTGCCCCTCTAGTTCACCTGTTGTTCATGTCATTAACACCAAAGCAGCTGAAACTGATTATCACCCCCCCTCTGCTGCTGACCTGACCAAATCAATATCCCAGAAACTTAAATAACTTGATGCTTTACTCTGATTACAAAGTGATCCTTTATTTTTTCTGAGTAGTGTGTTTATATAGAGTCATGGTTACATGTTGATGGCATTAAAAGTATTTCTAAGATCAGTAAAAACATTAAATAGTATTTATTTATTCCTGAATAAACCCTGTCCCTGTTGTTCTCTCCTCTCCAGCAGCAGAGCCCAGCAGCACGTCTGCCTTTTCCTTGGGTCAGCGGCTTCCTTTCCCAGCATTCCCACTGAGGGCCTCCCTGCCCCCCCTGGCCCCCACCCTGGGCTCCGTCCAGGCTGCCGCCCCTCCGGCAGAGTACCACTCAGACTCCGCAGAGTCCCTGGAGGAGATTCCGGTGGCCCTGGCCAAGCTGGGTTCCTCCTCCTCTGCAGCAGCCGGGGAGGCCTCCAGATCATCCCGCACGCTGATCCGGGGCGTTCAGCAGCAATCCCCCCTCCCCAGGGCAAAGAAGAAGACCTCCTCCTCTCGAGCCAATAAAAACCCAGCCGAGCTGAGGTTTGAAATGGCGTCCACGCAGCCTCTGTCTGTGTTTGTAAGTCGGTCGAGTGGAGAGCCTGGTGAGGACTTTGGTCTGGGCTGGGAGCAGACCAGAACCAGACCTGCATCCAGGACGTCTCTGGGTTCCCAGCGGTGACCGGAACCTTCTTCAGCGTCTCTGCTGAAAAGGAAGGGACTTTTATTCTGAAAGGTTCCGCTCTTATTTAATGTTGGAAATGATTTTTTTTATTTGACGGACAAAGTGACTCCCTGTGTGTTACCCCCCCCTTCACCATTACTGTTTACTATTACCGGCTCCTTGGCCTCCTTGTTTCCATGGTAATCCAGGGCTGAAGACATAAAATTTTATTAATATATTTTATAATTTATCTCAATGAGCACAACTTTGTGTTATTTGTCATTTCTTTAACTGTTAGAAGCGCCCCCAGGCTGCTAAAGTAGGTACTGCAGGTTAATCAGAGCAGGTTTGCTCAGGAGGCTGCAGGTGTTTTATTTTAGTCCTGCTTACCTGCAGCGCTGCTGGGCCTCTTTTCTTCCTCTGCTGCTGTTTCTCTTCAATCGGAGGAAATATTTCTGTCACATGTGGATCACAAACAAACCAAGTTCTGAACTTCCTTCATCAAATCGGAGCAGGAGGACTTTCATCTCTCACTATTTAGGAGTTTCGGTTTTCCTCCGAATCAAAATCAAATCTGATCAATAAAGAAATAATTGTGTACAGAAATATTCAGGGGATGTGTGATGGTGAGGGGGCCTTGCAGCCAGAAGGTCTGGGGTTTGATTCCCAGCCTCAGGTCTGTGCAGAGTTTTATATTGTGCAGGTCCCTCATTCCTGAACGTTCTAAATCGTCCTTAGGTGTGAACGGCGCCCCTCCCCCGGATGTTTTAAGCCCAAATTAAGGCTGAAACTGTTCATGCATCCTGTGAACAGATAATCTGGTTTTATGATGCAACTGGAGAAGGAGGTCCGGCAGAATGCTGGAGCGTCTCTGCAGCTCCGCCTGCTGAGGTCTGACCAAGGCAGAGCCGCTGGTCTGTTAGTCAGACCAACGAAACAATTTAACAAGAATGTTACAAAAACGAAACTTCTGCTGTGGGGAAAATAAAATCTGTTAACCAGCCGGGATCATACAGAACACATTTTATAAAGCAAAATGGTTTAATAAACTATATTTCACAGAAATGCTTTTGACTTAATTGAGCAAATCGCTACTTTGTGTCTACTGATAATGCTGGGAAATTTCCGAATACATATTCCTCCTTGAAGCTTCTAGTGGAGGATGTTCTTTCTCCGGGTGGATCATCAAAATAAGTGGTCCTCCTAACTGTCAATCATTCTGGTGATGCGTTTAGGTAGGGCCGTCCTACGTGCTTTTCTTTTAGAAAGTAACCTTTTATGAGCGATGCAAACTAGGGATGCACGATATCGGGATTTTGGCCGTATCCCGATATGCCGATATTTTAAAACTTATGTGGCCGATAACCGATATCGATACCGATGTTAAAGCTGGACAAAAATAGTAGTCATTGAAAATAGCAGTTTTGTTTATCCATTTCTGACACTTTGAAAAATAATATACTAAATATATTTTCATATGCTGATATCAATAGATTTTTAAAAACGCTGTATCGATCTATTTTACTTTCAAAATCTGGTGAAATTTCAATGCGTCTGTTACAAACTCGCGTGATATTTTGCCCAAATTCTTGGGTGAGATTTTGTTAGTAAAATAGATTGATACCGCGTCAATATATCAACATATAAAAATATGGCAACATTTGGTGAATTTTCGGGGATTCGTAGTATAACCATGACATATAGCAATATTTCATTAGTAAAAGAGATTGATATGGGTGTTTTAAAATGGCAATATATCAGCATATGAAGATATTGGGATATTTTAATGGATCAATATTTTTCCTCGTCTTTAGAAGTTTTTAAGTCTGTAAAAAATAAGTTTTTGAGGAAGAAGAAGAAGTAGTATTTTTTTTTTTTAGACTTTAGAAACTCAAGAAGCTGATCAAATATCGGGTTAAATATGGGTGGGGGCCGATGTCCGATATTCAGTTTTAAGGCCGATACCGAATAGATGATATCGTGCATCCCTAATGCAAACAGCAACTTTTAAATAGAGCGTTCCGCTGCCCTGGAGGAATGGGCTTGTGCACGCTCTCACACGCATTTAATAGACGTTGCCTCTTGGGAGCGGGTACAGGGCTGTGCATGTGCATTTTTGTTAAAGTGGAGAGACGCGGGTCTTTCAAGAACTTTGCGTAAAATCCTCCACTATACCTTTTATCATGCTAGACCTCGCAGTCCAGTGGTCTGCAGAGGGAGCCATAATGTAGCCAGAAAAACCTGAAGGGTCTGATGGAGGCGCGTGTTTGGAGTATTATAGTCTGCAAAGTGTTTGACAAAAGTCCTCTACTTAAACAAACTGATGAAGTGCTTCCAAAGGCTGGTTAAAGAACACATCGCCTCCAGCCCGCCGCCAACATCTCCACCCGCTCCAGTGCTCGGCCTATCACGGAACCCTGGCCTCCACTGAGGACGCTTATCTTCTGCTGCTCACCACCTGAGCCTGGCATACCTGGAGGAGGAGAACACCCAATGATGGATGCTGTTCCTGGACTCAGCTTTCACCACCATCCCAATAAGCATCTGGGATGAACTCCACTGCCAAAGGACGCCAGAGGAAACAGTTTTTTTTTATCAGAATGGTAAGATTGAAATCACAGCAAGGCTGATTCTGATATGAACACGGAGGCAAAGTTACTGTAGGTCCAAAAGCACCAAATGAATCCTAAAACCAGGAAAGAACAGGAAAAAGCCCAACCTAAACACCTCAGGATTTTCATTTCTGTCTACGATTGAATGTATATAAAATACTTTTCTAAATGATCTTTTTATTTTTAAAGAGCAGGATTGTGGTCCAACTTTATTTTCTTATTCCCTGAAAAAAAACATAGTAAAGCTGAAAGAAAACAAAGATCCAGCGTCTGGAAAGGCAAATTGAAATAAACTCAGTTTATGTGTTCATGTCTTAGACGGTTCTTTTCCACTGGATTCTCTGAAGCCAATAGTCCATCCTGCAAACTACCAGAACCTTTAGGAGTCTTTCCCTCTAATAAATCCTCCTC
>JAGKQL010000004.1:31512444-31529498 GCA_018398635.1 Cyprinodon brontotheroides | reverse complement strand
ACAATAGATGAATGGATAGATATAAAATGGAATGGAAATGGATAGATAGACCAAATAAGATGAAATAGATGGGCCAGATAGATAGATAGATAGATAGATAGATGGATATGAATGGTGAGCGATATTAAGATTAAAATTAGGTAAGATAGGTGGATGGATGGATATAGATGGATGGATAAGGCCGATGGATTGGATGGATATGGATGGATGGATGGATGGATGCGGCGGATGGGTGGAATGGATGGATGGTGGAGTGGATGGGTGCGATGGATGGATGGATGGATGGATGGATGGATGGATGGATGGATGGATGGATGGATGGATGGGTGGATGGATGGATGGGTGGATGGATGGATGGATGGGTGGATGGATGGATGGATGGATGGATGGATGGATTGGATGGATGGATGGATGGATGGGTTGATGGATGGGTGGGGATGGATGGGTGGGATGGATGGGTGGATGGATGGGTGGATGGGTGGATGGATGGTTGGGTGGATGGATGGATGGGTCGATGGATGGGTGGATGGATGGGTGGATGGATGGATGGATGGATGGGTTGATGGATGGGTCGATGGATGGGTGGATGGATGATGGATGGATGGATGGATGGGTGGATGGATGGATGGGTGGATGGATGGGTGGATGGATGGATGGATGGTTGGGTGGGTGGATGGATGGATGGGTTGATGGATGATGGGTGCGATGGATGGGTGGATTGATGGGTGGATGGATGGATGGATGGATGGATGGATGGGTTGGTGGATGGGTGGGTGGATGGGTTGGATGGATGGATGGATGGATGGTGGATAGTGGATATGGATGGATGGATGGATGGATGGGTGGATGGATGGATGGATGGATGGTTGGGTGGATGGATGGATGCGTTGATTGGATGGATGGGTGGATGGATGGATGGATGGGTGGATGGATGGATGGATGGATGTGGATGGGTGGATGGATGGGATGCGATGGATGGGTGGATGGATGGATGGGTTGATGGATGGATGGATGGATGGGTGGATGGATGGGTGGATGGATGGATGGGATGGATGGATGGATGGATGGGTTGATGGATGGGTGGATGGATGGATGGACTGGATGGTTGGGTGGATATGGATGGGATATGGGTGGATGTGGATGGGTGGATGGATGGATGGATGGGTGCGATGGATGGATGGATGGATGGTTAGATGGATGGATGGATGGATGGATGGGTGGATGGGTGGATGGATGGGTAGGGTGGATGGATGGGTGGATGGATGGGTGGATGGATGGGTGGATGGATGGGTGGATGGATGGATGGATGGATGGATGGATGGATGGATGGATGGATGGATGTGGTTCAACAGATGAAATTAGATGGATGGATGGACGGACGGATGGATGGAAAACAATCTGGAACCAGGTTTGCTCTCCTCCCTTCATCAAACCTTTCCATTCTTACTCAGGCATGAAAAACACTCAGACCTCATCTTCCAGCAGCTTCTCTATCAGACTGTAAAGGAAATCTGGATATCGGGTTCATTTCTCCAAGAATAACTGAAGGACATGTGGAGCGGATCCCTCCTCCAAAGGAAAGAATAAACTTGTTAAAGAATAACTGCAGAGCAGTGGCTGAACCCAGTGAACTGACCATCCTAACCAGACGTGGCATGGAGCCTGATCTGCTGCACACATGTGGAGCCAAAGATCAACTTTAAGGCTGGACTCACAACTTCAAGTGCATCAAGAAAAAACAAGCAGTGCTAAGAAGTTCTGTGATTTATAATAAATCATTTCACATGTCCATGAGATTAAAATACAGTCCTGTTTAACTGAAATGGCTCCTCCTATAGAACAGCTGCAGTTGTATGTAATTGTGCATCAAACCAACATCTGGGCTGTTATTAGCATTTACCACCGGTTAGAAAAAGTTGACTCCATGTAAGACTGAGGACAGAGCTGCACATTTACCAGCAATAAGTCTAAACCTTGGCTTTTATTTCGCTTAGGCCGTTTGGGAGGTGAAATACTAACTAAGTGAGGGGAAGCCGAGCGGCTGTGGGGATTTTAAAGGACTTTTCAGTTATCGTCTTACTGCGAGGAAGGGGAAAAAGGGAAACAGATCGGAGCTAGCAGCAGCAGCAGCAGGACCGTTAAGACAGCAGTTGTTGGGGCAGAAAGACTCACCTTATTCCAGTCTGAGAGCCTCCACAGATGTTAGTTGGATCATAGATTTCCCTCCTCGGAGCGCAGAGATCCAGGGGCTGTTACAGTTTTCCCAAAATGTCTCCCCCCTTCTTCTAATTGGGTTTCAATCCGCCGTCAGACAGATTCGCCTTTTGTCCGGCAGACAGACGCCATGTTGACACTCTGACGCAAGGGCCGATGGGAATTGTAGTTCAAAGGTTTTTTGTTTTTGCCTTACCAGAAGATAGTGGCCGATTAATCGCAATAAGGTGTAAGAAACAAGTCGTTTTTCTGTGATATTTAATATAAATACTTTAAATTTCTAGGGCTTGTAAGGCGCTCAGTGAAATACTTTAAAATTAATTTATATTTATTATATTTTTATGGTAAAAATGTATGTCAGTGAAAAAACAAGAAACGCCAACTTGCCCGAATATATTAAGAACAATAACAAAAATGCTGCTATAAGAAATTCATGAAAAACACTCAGAAATAACCCCTTTTTTGGTCCAACATAACCTTAGATGTATTAATGCTGATACTGGCACTTACATTTTTTTGTTTATAGAAAAACATAGGCAACTAAGGCTTATTAACTTTTAACTTTACTTTTTAATTTTTTCAATTAGCTTTTTACCTTTTTTCTAACTTATTTTCCAGTAGGTAATATATCAATCAAGGTCTCAGGTCCTAATTGGGCTCAAATGCCAAAATGAAGATGTACAGCCATGTAGCAGGAGCTTAGCTGAATGGCTGGATATAGATCTAAAGTGCTTCTAGATCTCACTGAGGGGGAGGAAGGAACTCCATTTGTAAGGGGTAAGCAAGTGATCAAAAACACTAACTTGCCCTATAAAGGGTTAAAACCAGAGTTTGGTTTATAAGAAACCAAAAAATAAAATTATTACTTGATTCTCCCTTGCTATGTTATACTTTACAAATGTATATTTTTTTTATTTTTCCAGCTATAACAATTAACAGGTTTTCTCAAAATATCTTTCTTGCCACCCATCGAAAGTTCACAAATCAATTAAATCAAATCTGTGCGATATCCCTTATGGACATGAAAAAAATTAAAATGGCTTTAAATTTAAAAGCTTTCCAAACATTGCATCAGCAGTCATGTGTGTCTGTGATATTGAAATGATTGTATTTTGGAACCAGCCCAAGTTGAATCATAAGAACAGTTGGTATGGATTAATAGTAACATAGCTGTGACATATTTACTACATGTTGTGCTGGCAAAATAATTAGGAAAACAGACAAAAACTGTGAAATTTGGTAGAAATTGGCTCACATGCAAAGCAGGGGACTCTTGTTCATTTTTGCTTTTAAAGTCAGCTAGCACATTTAAGATCAGTTTCTGCTCACGACCTGGAGGATGTTCATGTTTTCACTCGATGTCCTGATAAAGAACCACCTCTAAAGGGAGCCTGGTTCCCCCACATTAACCAATTAAACGTGTGGGAAGATGATAGATTTCTAGTTTGACTCCGTGTTGATCTACTGATGGTGAAATATAACAGATGAGTGCTGATGGCTGCAGGAGATGATGGAACTGGGCTTTGAACCAACCTGGTTTTTCCCAAACCTTAGAGCATGGAATCCTACCGACATGGGAGCATCCGGTGTCAAGTAACCAAGTATAAATTGATCATTGTACCCAAGTAGCTTTTTTTGGTGTCTGAAAGTATTTAGCAATTTTCCCTTTTACTCACTACACTCCTATATATACAGAAAACACGCTGTAATAAAACAGGGAAGATCAAGAGCATGAAGAAATTCTGTCCAGTTGCAAAACAACACATGACAGATCAGATTCAGAGATGCAAGAGATTCCACTTCCATTCCTTCTCTAAATGTGACATGGTGATTATGTTTTAAGTTCCTTATTCATTTTAATACCTTTTGGAGCTTTAATGATGTGAATACAAAAGCTCTAAAAGCCTTCAGCTGCTCATGCGGGACCTTTGTCCAGTTATCCCTTCTTAAATGTTAATTTGGGAAAAAAAATAAATCAAGTCAGCAATTTTTATGTTCCCTCTACAAATACAATAAGGAAAACAAATTCTAGGAATAGTTCTTGAACATTTTATATCATTTTAAGTACAATGAATAGTTTAATCTGTACTTCAGCAGAGTGTTTTTTACACAACTATCCATACTTTTACATATTTGGTTATCTGGTTTTCTAGTAGCTGTAATGCAGCCATGTGAGCAGTGGTGTCAAAAGTATACACATTTGTTACCTAAGTAGAAGTATAGATGCTGCAGTTTAAAAACACTCTGGTAAAAGTAGAAGTATAAACTTGACCTCTTTACTAAAGTAAAAGTGAAAAAGTCTGTGCTCCAAAAACTAAAAGTAAAAAGTAACCTTAAAAAAAAAAAATGCCACTATATGAATTGAAAGCTCAATTTTACGACTATTTCTAAAAATTCCTTGAGATAGGGCCAAGGATGAGGGAGGTCTTGTTGGTTCTCCATCTCCTCGATGCATCTCTCGCCTGTGTCCGACCTTTCAGACATTTCAACATCTTTTCTGAATCTACATTTGCAGCATGGCATAGACAATTCACGTTTGCAGTTTGAAAGAACACCTGCTTGCTTCTGATGATTTCCTTCAGCTAAACAATGAGTGTTTGCGTTATATGACTCATCCAATTACACTAGTTTTCACTAGATGTGGATGGAGCCAATGATCTGCATTGGATGGCGCACATGATGTGAAATAAATATTTATAAACATTAAACCGAAGCCAAGAGTACTTGAGTAACGTTTGTTTAAAATATAAGGAATAGAAAGTACAGATACTTTTAGTGAAAATGTAATGAGTAGAAGTCAGAAGTAGGAAGAAAAATAAGTAATGGAGTAAAGTATAGATACCTAAAAAGTATACTTAAGTACAGCAACAAAGTATTTGCACTTGCCGTTACTTGACACATCTGCATGTGACCTGTCTGCATGTACACTTTCATTTTCACTACTTTAATTGGGTGATTATGCATTTTGTTTTTGGATTTATATCACATAAAAAACTGTAATAGTCTTAAAAATTAAAACAAAACAGAAAAAAAAATAATTAATAAAAAAAACAAAATAAATAAATAAAAAAACCTTAAATTAAATACCCTTTTCTCAACACATATCCTGTTGCGACATCTGTAGGAGATAGGTGATCAACAGAGCAGGGCAGACCAACAATGATTTTATTTATTTATTTAGTGAAAATGGGAGTCTAGAGTAGAGTATAAAAATAGCTTATGTTCAGCTAATGGCTACAGAGGGGGCTATCAGGTACCAACAGTTTGGGTACAGGCGTGTTTCTAAGAGGGAACCCAGATGTTGCCGTGGGTGTCCGGCTCCTGGCTGTAGGGGATGTTCCAGATCCACGGCTGGTCTGAAAGACACGATAAGAACAAGTGAAACCAAAACCAAAATAATATCTCTGTGTACTAAATATCTTAAATTCTGCTTTTCATTGTGAAGCAGAAACAAAAAACTATTGTGAAAACATGTAAATATCCATCATAACAGAAAATGGGACTGCCACTGTTAAGGTCATGTCAAATCAACTATATGTGCAATGGAACTGAATTTGAAGTTGCAGAGAAAAATAAAATATAGGTTTGTAATTGTAGATTTTTTTCCTAAGTTTTACATCTAGAAAGGAAAGTTATACATCTTAAAACCGGGACTTTTTAAATTTACGATGTAGGACTGACAGAATACTGTGAATCCTAAATCCAGAACCTCTTAGCATTTACTCAGTTTTTCTCCAATTGATTAAAAGCTATTGTTATTTGCGCAGCTGTTTTGTGCATTTTAACCTTTAGTTTTGTAATAGCAGAAATTTGCTTTCTTTCACAATTGACACAAAAAGTTTCACCTCTTCATATTCTTGAATACTGAAGCTGCACATAAATATTTACTTTGTGAGTCACACATAAAAGACTGTATTCTCAGTTTTATCAAGCTGATCTAAAATGAATGGGTGCAAAACAAATCAAACGCTTGCATTGATATCTTCCCATTCTTTTATTATAATAGTTTTGTCTTAATGCAACTAAAAATGAGGGAATACAGCTGCTCAAATCTGCTGAGTCACAAATTCAGCTTTACATGCTACACCTTCGCTAAGACTTTTGCTACAAATGTCAAACTGGATTAGAGCAAAAATCATCTACGGTTTGTGGGTAGTACACAGAGCTGAACAGGAGAGGGCGCTGTCTGCTCAGTCAGTCTTCACCAAGCCTAAATACAGGACTGTCTCAGAAAATTAGAATATTGTGATAAAGTTCTTTATTTTCTGTAATGCAATTAAAAATCATGAAATGTCAACCATTCTGGATTTTCATTACAAATAAACTGAAATATCGCAAGCCTTTTATTGTTTTAATATAGTTGTTTATGGCGTACAGCTGAAGAAACCCGAATATCCTATCTCAAAATATTAGAATACTGTGAAAAAGTATACTAGTAGGCTATTCAACTAATCACTTGAATGGTCCTAATTAAGAAACACCTGCAAAGGGGTTTCCTAAGAACAAGCTTTGTTCCGGTAAGCCAAAACCAAAATCTGACTGCTTTGAGAAGCCATCATTGACACCCTCCATCAAATAAGACACAAAAGAAATTTCTCAAAGAGCAGGCTGTTCACAGAGTGCAGTTTCAAAGCACAAAAAAAGTTAGCCTGGGTGCCAGTCAAACTTAAACATCAAGGTTTGAGTTGGGGCGTAACAGAAATGTATTAAAGCCCACTGTGTCCAATCAAATTGTAGCGGACATGATGGACAGAATCCAAGTGCGTAATCAACCCGCGTGAATGAAGGGTGACAACAAAATGGCTTTGGAGTTTGGGTTGCTAGAGAAAGAAATATCGACAGCAAAATTAATTTTAGGTTTGTATGCGGCTTTGATTTTTTTTCCTAACGCTCCGTTGCTCTTGTTTTAGGTCTATCCAATTACAGCAAAGGATTTTTCCTATCTTAAAACACGCCCATAATCACAGCTCTATTTTAACTCATATTCTGACTAGAATTTATGGGACTACGTCAGGCTGACAGTGTGTTGGAATAATGTGGCAGGAATCCTGCAAATCCAAGAGAACCTCTTAACAGCATTATGAAAGAACTGCGCTTCAGAATTTTTCTTCAAAGAAAGTGGACTGAAGCTGGAGTCCAGGTATCAAAGCCAATGTTCACAGGCGTGTCGGGGAAATGGGCTACAGCCAGCGTATTCCCATGGTCAAGCCACTTCTGAACTCAAGACAACGGAAGAAGCGTCTGACTTGGGCTATGGAAAAGAAGCACTGGACAGTTGCAGAGTGGTCCAAAGTCCTCTTTTCAGACGAAAGCAAGTTTTGTATGTCATTTGGTAGTCAAGGCGCCAGAGTCTGGAGAAAGGCTGGAGAGGCGCAAAATCCAAGTTGCTTGAAATCCAGTGTGAAGTTCCCACAGTCAGCGATGGTTTGGGGAGCCATGTCAGCTGCTGGTGTTGGTCCACTGTGTTTCATCAAGTCCAGAGTAAATGCAGCCGTTTACCAAGAGATTTTAGAGCACTACATGCTTCCATCTGCTGAAAAGCTCTATGGAGATGATGATTTCATTTTCCAGCATGATCTGGCACCTGCCCACAGTGCCAAAACCACCAGTAACTGGTGTACTGACCATGGCATTACTGTCCTTGATTGGCCTGCCAATTCCCCTGACCTGAACCCCATAGAGAATTTGTGGGGTATTGTGAAGAAGAAGCTGAAAGACACCAGACCCAACAATGCAAATGAGCTAAAGGCCGCTATTGAAGCATCCTGAGCATCCATAACACCTCAGCAATGCCACAGGCTGATTGCCTCCATGCCACGCCGCATTGATGCAGTAATCTGTGCAAAAGGATTCCCAACCAAGTACTGAGTGCATTAATGGACATTTTCAAATGTTTGATTTTGTTTTGCTGTTATAATTTTTTTTTTTACTTGGTCTGATGAAATATTCTAATTTTTTGAGATAGGATTTTTGAGTTTTCTTCAGCTGTACGCCATAATCAGCTACATTAAAACAATAAAAGGCTTGCGATATGTCAGTTTATTTGTAATGAATCCAGAATGGTTGACATTTCATGATTTTTAATTGCATTACAGAAAATAAAGAACTTTATCACAATATTCTAATTTTCTGAGACAGTCCTGTACATATAGGACCCCATCTCTCCATCGAAGGACCCCAAACCCTCCTAGGTAGACCTTTAACCTCTTAACATTAACCTCATTTTTTGGGAAATTATCGCCTATTTTGCAGACCCAAATGGAAATGCAAGTAGCTTAGGAACTGCAAGCCCAAATTACACGTGATGCATTATTTGAAAGCTAACACCCTCTAGTTTCTGAATATATAAATTAAATTGGGTGACTAGAACACAGACCAAGCTGCATCAGTTCGAACATGACTCAAAGTTAGGTTGTTTTTTTAAATTCTCGGACATGATAGGTCTTTTTTGAACAGCAGTAATAAAGACATGCTTGAGAAAATGCAGGTCTCATTGTCATGTCAACCACAAACGCTGGAAATGTCAGATCTCTAGCTACAACAGTTCCAGAGCTGTGGGGCTTTGAACTTTTGGTGTCACCAGCTTCTCCAAACCTCTCCAAATGTGCCAAATGCATTTTGATGGCCACAAAACATTCATGAAGCAAGTATTTTCCACTTCAGAATCAGTGTATATAACAAAATGTAGAATTTTACACCTATAATAACAAACAAATCTATAAAAGATAGTGGAACTACTGCTTTTCAAGTCAAAACAAGCCCCAATGCCTTTTCTGCCTTTTGTTTTATTAGGCATTGTAATAAAATCAGCGTCCAAACTTTAAAAAATCTGGCCACTGTGTCACTCAGCTTGGAGCTCTCAAACCGCCTCAAACCAGGGGCGTGAAGGAAACCATCTATGTTAAGGGAGAAAAAACAACTTAAAACAGAGGTGGTGGACTCAGATTCCAGCTTCCAAAAACTTACAACTCAGTTATAGAGATGATCTCTTCCAGATATCACCGCACCCCCCACCCCATCACAGAGGAACAAAGTACCTCCCCTCTCCAGTCGGTGAAAAATATCTCCTTAACGACCGACCCTTAACAATCATAGGCAGGTTTCAGGTATTACAGGAGACAATCCCCACCTTTAACCCCCTTTTAATGACGACCTTCAGAATCATAGACAGGTTTGAGATATTAAAGGCTAACAATGCAACCAAAGGACCCACTCATCGGTTTATCATTTGCATGTTTCCAAGCAATACAAGGCCTTGCCTATATTTAAGACTCAAACTCACTTCGGATCCCAGACATTTGAATTGAGAAAGCTTCCTGGAGAGGTAATACGAAGCGTCTTCAAATCTTGGAAACCAAGTCAGTGGATTGTTGTTGTTTTTTTTTTTACTTTTTCGGAATGACTATGAGCTGGATGACTGAGAATCTTCATCAGCATCAATTCAGATACCAACCTCAGCTTCACTAGACACCTCAGCAGTGGGGGATTCACTGCAGCGCATGCAAATAAATCACAGGTAACTCCATCAGGACCCAAATGGTAACTTTTTTTGGCCACCATTACGCTGTGCCCCATCTACACAAACCCTACAGCTACCGTAATAGGAAAAGGGATACCAGATCGATTTACATCAATAACTGATCCATCTTAGTCATCATCCTTAAGACACACCTTTATTTTGAAATTTGTGGCAACCAGGTAATCTGTGATAACAGTTATTTTTATAACTAGAAGATGCTGTTTTTGATTCCAATATGAGGTGCCTGCAAGAGGTTAGAAATTAAATCCCATCTCTTTGAGATGATTTGATTAATGCTATTGCATCGTATCGATCGCAGACTTGTAAACTATTTTGACAGACTTTGTGCTACTGGCATCCATATCATCTTACATAAGCTTAGCATCAGTGAGACCTAGTTTTCTGCACCTCAAACCTGGGAAAATTTGTAACTATGCAGACATTTCAGCGTAGAAAACAGCTCCTACAAGTTCAATTCAATTCAGTTTATTTCTATAGCGCCAATTCATAACACATCATCTCAAGGCACTTTACAGTTCACCAGATCATCCAATCAGATTGATTCAAAGTTTTCTATCTAAGGAAAAAACTAGCTGATTGCATCGACTCATTGACTTAAATGCATTCCCTCACACTAAGCATGCCTGTAGCGACAGTAGAGAGGAAAAACTCCCTTTTAACAGGAAGAAACTTCCAGCAGAACCAGGCTCAGTGTGAGCGGCCATCTGCTGAGGCCGACTGAGTCAGCCTCGGCATTACTCGCTGTAGTACTCACTGGTACTAGTGAGCATTTACAAATACAAATGTTTGTAGACAACATATAATCTGGTCCATAACTATCGCTACGATTAACAGATTGTAAACAACCCTTGGAGATAAATTATTGCAATCACAAAGATATAAAAAGGTTTTGAAAACTTTTTTCTGTGTGTCAAGCATAACCCAGCCTTTACAGCTCTAATGCCTATTATTAAAAAACACAAATGTAGGAAGTAGATGCATTTATACAGATTCGGCTCCGTTATAATAATATTTTAACAAGTAAGTCAACAAAAAAACAACTGCTACCTTTCAGTACAGATTAAAAAGAAAAACAGATATAGATTATAATGGAGACTTATAAAGCCTAGAGAGAAAAACTAAACGGAGATCCAAACTTCAAACAAAAGCAGCTGAGTTCTTTTACTGGCATTCATTACTTTAACAGTGGCTGGAGGAAAAAAGGTTCAAAATAAGCTAAAAAAGTTAAAAACAATCCACTGGACTCTGTTCCCAAGTTTGAAGACATTTCACTTCCCGTCCAGGAAGCTTTTTGAATGGAAAAATTGATTGGATTGTTCTTTTTTTACTTTTTTTGGAATGACTATGACCTGGATGACTGAGAATCTTCACCAGAGTAAAAAGGTTGAAAAGGTTTGGTCTATTTGTCTGAGTGTCAATAGCCCTGCCTGAATGGTGGTGGAGCCATGTCTGTTTACACCACTACTATATGTGCATTCATTTAATATACACTGCAAAAACGATGTAAAAATAAGAAAAAAAAAATCTTAAATTAAGTGTATTTAACCTTAATTTCGGTAGGTAAATAAGATGATCTACCAATGAAATTAGTATTTTTACTCTTAAAAGAAGATAATTAGATAATATACACTTGAAATAAGACAATGGAATTGTTTTTTCTTATTTTAAATGTAAATTGTCTTGTTCCATTGGCAAAAGTGTCTCACTTACCTCCTCAATTCAAGACAAAATGCACTTATTTTAAGAAAAATGACTTATTAAGATTTACATTTTTTGCAGTGTACCTGGAAAATAACAACTGTACCTTTTGATGTGTAGCTGGTAGGGGGGAGGTCAAAGGGTACCGGGAAACCGGATGTAGAGGAGGAGGCGGGAAACGGGTTTGTATCAACGGGGAATGTCTTCATGTTCTGTGAGAGACTCAGTCGTAAAAACTCAAATATCTTCACAAACTATGAAGTTAGGATTCACGTTAACACATTTACAATACTGATATGAGCAGTTTTATTAAAACACTCGTATCTGGACGTTCTATGCATGTAGAGAAGAGGCCCTTAATATAACACAAGCAGTACTCGAGTTAGTGGGGATGGTTTGTGCGATTGCTTTACTCACAAATGCTGATGGGACGTAGAGCACCCCCAGCTCGTATGACCGCACCATTATCTGAGTGTTGTTCTTCTCTAGTGCCCCCCATGCTGCCTTAGACAGGTTGGCACTGATTCCCCCCATTCATACAGTCATAAAAGAGACAAAGATCAATGCAAACATGAATCTGTACATAATTCAGAGAATAAAAACTAAGAGTGCAGCTCTGCAGGTCTTCAAACACACCTTGTGACGAGGAACCAGGCAAGCTGGGTGAAATCAGGTGAAACCCTCATGTAGGTTTTAATGTGCGGCATGGCGTGACTCCTTCCTGTCCGGCCTGCCTTCCAGCGGCTGCAAGAAAGTACAAACACCGACAGGACAGAACTGTCTCAGTTTTGGAGCCAAGGTAAAGAAAGGCAAAGATGTGCAGATGCATGCTGTCTAGATGGTTTTATTTGTGCAAAGGAACCTTGATTCCTTTTATTTTGCTTATATTCATGTCTTTGTGAATATCGCACTCATCACCCATCAGTGTTTAAACGGATCCTCACCGGATTATCTGAAAAACCTTCTCACTCCACATTCATCCACCAGATCTCTTCGATCTAACTGCATGCAGTGAGGCTAACGCTTTATTATGCTTTCCCTCCCTTCTTTCTCAAGCGTCAGGATCTGACCCCCAGTGATGAAGACAGCTAGGACTGATTTAAAGCACTTTGCAGAACATTTAAAAATATTGTTTTTCGGTTGTTGATGTTCATGTAAATATAATCTTGTGATACCTTAGTGTTTTTCCCCCCGCTTTTATGGTCATTAAACTGGCACAAGTACAGAGCAAGCGAAATTCACTCTCTGCATTTAACCCATCCCCTTGGGGAGCAGTGGGCTGCCATTGTGCGGTGCCCGGGGAGCAGTGTGGGGTTCAAGGTTAAGGGTCTTGCTCAGGGACCCAGAGTGGAGGCTGTGGGATTAGGGCTCAAACTCAGAACCTCAAGATTCCAAGCTCTGTGTCCTGACCACCACGCCGCCACTCCCCCATACATTTGATTGGTTTTTGGTATACGTCTATTTTGAAGTTATAGACCACCCCACCCCGGAGAAAACTCCACCAGCCGCCACTGACTGGTTGTGGGGATTTTAGCCTTTATAATAACTAGCCTAACTTTTAGTTCAAAACTTGCACAGTGAATGCAGTAAAGGCTGATCCAGCTTTAGATTCTCCCTATTATATCGTTGACAATGGTGGACACCAACAGGAGGATGAAGGCCATCTGTAAAGCACATTTAAGGGACTTTTATTCATCACTTTTATTGTATTATTTTCTCCTTTTTTTCTGGATTCAAAGCCTTTCATAATGGAGCTCACAACTGAATGGCTTAGATCAGCGGTCTTCCACGTGTTCCAGGCCAAGGACCCGAAACTGATGGCGAGATTGAGCGGGGACCCCCTAATTATATATACGGTATTGTATGAAATTGTGTTATATCAAACTGGTCCTATAGTCAGATGGAGTAATGTGACAAAAGTAATTTCTCCCTGGGATTATTAAAGTATTTCTGATTCTGATTCCTGGTTGATGGGACAGGTGTTGTGAATGAAGCGGTGCCCAGGTTGAAAGAGTTGCTGTGTGTCGCTGAATGTGTGCATTGATGACTGAAAAGACATCTTCTGCCTCCATTTATCTGTTTACTACAGTCTGTTGAATTCATGTTATTGTGGATTTAAAGACATTTCAATTAGTGGAAAAAACTGCAGGGGGGAAAAAAAGTTTAATCAACCAAAAGTTTCACGACCCCCATGCAGCGCCTCCGTCGGCCCCCTAGAATGATATATAAGTCTTAGTGCTGAATCTCATAATCACAAGCCAAAAACCCCCACAAACATTAAAAAGGGACTCAAAACCTAATTATTTACCATAAATAACTGAACACATAGTTTTCATAGAGAGGACAACTTACTGGAAGTATGAGTGGAGCCAGATCTGTTTCTGAGCCGTCTGGATGCTGTAGGGAAGAGAACCTCCAGCTGAAGACAAAAGATAAAGATCCATCCATCAGCAACCAGGCAGCAAAGACAGCCAGTCAAACCTATCTTTTGAGATCCAAGGAATATTATTTTTTTTAAAAAAGTGTATTTGGGCAGAAAGATTTAAAACATCTGGTTGAAATCTCCTCCATTGTATTGATTTTACTCAGCATCCACATGTTTTAGGACTTACCGGTATCTGTCAGCTTTCAAACGTATCTATATCCATAAAGCATAAAGGTCTCAAAGGTAAGGAGGAACAAACTCACCAGGGTAACCCTCTAAACTCAGCCTCACATCTTCCACTGATGGGTACAGCTGCAAAAACACATCATTTAGGACTTAAGAGCCGTGTGAACATGGTGATTACGTCACTACTGAGGTTATACAAAAAAACAAAACCTGTTTATATCTAAAATCATCATAGAGTAGAGTTTGTACCAAATACATGGGAGGGTCTGGACGGAGGGAGGACTTTCCCAGTGTGATCAGAGTGCGCTGAAATTCCCCTGCCAGCCATTTGGTCTTATCGGCCCCCATGGAGCCGATGCTGGAGAACTGGCCAATCACAGGCCACCTTTCTTCACCTGGAATAGGATCTGTGTGCTCATGCAACAGCTAACAGAGAAAAAATTAAAACAAACTCATAAAGAGCCTCATAAAAGTCTTCAGAAGCACATCTCACACAGTTTAAGGGTTTTATGCGGAGTGTATGTAACACAATAGCACAACAGGGAACAAAGAAAATCAATAGTTTTATAAGAGGGTTGGTGACAAATAGTGTAGCTTAATATGGCTACACTATTAGCAGTTTTATTCTACCTTAGTAATTAAAAATCTATTTAATTACTTACTTTTTGGTGTTCTTTGAAGCGTATGGCAATCTGACCTTAATTTTTTTTTTTTTTTGTACATGACTAAAGGGATACACGCCTGTTGAGGTAGTTTAAAATCTATTTTTCATACAAAACTAAAGGGATAAATGCATTTCAGACATCTTTTGCATTGACTATGGGTATGCTGGTCTGATATAAATGAACTTTAATTAAATAAATTTTAACAAATTAACTTCTAACATTTTTTTTAGAATATAGATGTATGTAGGTTTGAGCAGTTTTTTTTATTCATTTATGGAAGTTTTGCATTAAGGTTTGCACAAGGATGCTGACAGCGGCAGTAATATTCTTTTAAATCTCTACTTCAACAGATTGAAAGATGATTATTTTTAACACGTTTCAACATCCAATGAAAAAAAGTTTGCTTAATTAATTTTTTCTGCAATTTTTTACTCAAAAACCTAAAATTAGAAATAAAATAATGTCTTTGAGTAAATTTCCTACAATATCAGTTTATCAGAAAGTATACTTTTTTTTTTAAGCTCAGGAAATATTTGCATCTTCAAATAAGTTATATTAGCAGCCCTTAGACAGGAATTTTTTTCATTTTTTAGATCATAAAGGATGCAGACTCCCTGGTTCAGATGAAGATGAAGGATCAGATTAAAAATCAATAATCTTAATTGTAATAAAACCATTACCAAATCCTGCTAAAACTCGGCTCCAAATGGACACATACAGTGCAAATAGAATTAAACACATCTGTAGAAAGTACAAAGAAAGTATATAGGATTAAAAAGATCCTCATTAGATAAAAACGCACATAGACAGGCTGCTAAAGTCTAGCTGTTCATCTGAAAATGGAGCTTAAAGGACAATATTCTTCTAATCTGACTGAGCATCAGCTTTTTTTTTTTATCTTTCAGGTCTTTAGTATCTTAATGCGTATAGTGGAGCGTTCCTTTACAAAATCGTGAGGGAAGTCATCAGTATTTAAATGTCAAATCATTCTGGCTTAAACATGTATATAAATGTACTCATTATCAGACGATATTGTCTAAAAAGTTAGAAAAATTTAATTTAAAAAAAACCTGTCTCAAAATCTGTTGGGTTTTTTTCGTTTACTTATGCAGGCCAGTTAGTTGCTCGTCATCCTGAACACCTAAATTCGGTAATATCGTATATCAACGGGTCATCTGTCAATCAAATTTTTTCAGTCATAGCATCTTGATTCATATGTTGCAGCTCATATACCAATGATTGAAATAAGAAATCAGAATGATTTCCTTTCCCATTGAGTTCCGTCCCAGTGTTCACGGTCTGGTGAAATGTAAAAATGCTCCAGTGACTCTCCTTCAAGGCACAGTTGCTGCATATAACCATTTCCTGAACTGTTCAACATGCGTTTCTAGACCGTGTCTTCCACTGTGATCCCTCCTCTCTGCAGCTTGATAACCACGGGTATTTGAAGGTCTTGTGTGACGGTTCTTCCATAGGTCATGTTCAGTAAGCAGGGGGATGAACTGTGGTGCAGAAGAGAAAAAGCTTCACCTTCCGGAGCCTCAGGTGGCCCCAGCGCTCCATATCTGCACCCACGTATCTCCCCGGCGTTGAGGCGACCAAATAAACTCTGAAACCAAACAAAGACCTTTTAGCTGTGACTCTGACCTTAGCTTCATCTACCAGCAGAGAATCTATACGATCATCCTGATGGTTTCACCTAGTCTTCGACAGGTCGTGCTCCTTGATCCGCTGGATCCAATCTTCCAGTTCTGGAGCGCGGTATGATGCTAGGTACTCCAGCAGGTCCCGCTTAAAGAAGGTGGGCGACTCCCCCGAACTTGCGCTGCTCCCCTCAGGTAACCGTGGAAACAGAGGGCTCATCCACATCCTAAAAGAACAAAAGAAGCGAATCTTACATCAGACGCTAGCACATTTGATTCACAGGTCCAGCCTGTCCTGCAGCTAACCCTCTGAGTAAACACTCACCCTTGGGTCTTCTGGTACCAGTCAGCTCTGATGAGGTTGGAGGTGAGGATGACCACTCTGAAGCCTTCCTCATACCACAGCAGCATCATCTTCCTGCTCAACAAACAAATAAAACATAAAAAAAAGTAGTTTAAACAAGCTCAAAAATGTAAAACCTGACTTTAAATCCCCACTAAGACTAGACCAGGTCTAAACCATTAGCTGCCTCTGCAATGACTTTGGATCCTCAGACTGCATTTCATTTGATTTGTAGTAAAAATTTGGTCAACCTGCAGAGAGTGAGATTTTAACTCTCCAACATAAACTGTACTTAAATAGAGAAACAAAACACGCATTTTTTACAAAGCCAGTTACGTTT
>JAGKQL010000004.1:31432178-31477964 GCA_018398635.1 Cyprinodon brontotheroides | reverse complement strand
ACGTTTTTTGCCAACCGCCAATAAAACTCAATAAGAAGAAGAAGAAGCCCCCAGGACGCAGCGGTGTGGTTCTGCTTCCTCCCATACAGCAGGAGGCAGTGTTGTGTTGGTTGTTCGTCACAGTAATACTCTCTCTTCTTCCGGGCCGCTAGTGTGGCGTGTAGAGAGAAGCTCCTGTGGATCCTTTCATTTCTCTGGGTTCTTTTTTAACAGTGTGAAGACAACCGGCTGTTTGCAAAACTAATCCAGCAGGATGGCATTAAACCTGAGGATTAACACCAACAACCCGCCTCTAGGTGAGCTTCAGCTGTCATTTAATCATTATCATCCCAGCCTCTGTGAGCCTGCACGCGCCCCGGGTGACAGCTCATCAGCTAGCAAAACAAAACATCCCTTTCACTTTTAAAGATTTATAATTGAGTTATGTCTGATTATTTATTCCGTGAAATACTACAGATATATAAATATAAGTTTCCTCTCTCAGAAACTAGTGTTTGAAGTGAGTTATAGTAAGTCTATATAAGCTTAGCCTGGGCAGCTAACCTGTAGTCGTGGCGCTCTTTAAAAGCCTTTAAAACCGAAGTTGTGACCAATTCCTGTAATTTTCCTGTCCTAAATAGTAACTTTAATACGTGTAATACTTCCCATGTCATCATGACATGTCAACATGACATTTTACCTAGCTAGTTGAAGTTCAAGATTAGAAAAAGAGTTATTTCATTGGGATAGCCAGTATTTATCCCTTTGAGTTTGCATAGTTTAGTCCTAATTAGGTCGGGTTATCATATTTTCTATGATATCGTGTTAAATGTATGTTTTCCGACGCTTTATTCGTCCCTTTCTGTTTGGATCTTCTTGATATTGCATTCCTAGTAGTTTAAATCAGGACGATACTTGAATAAACCGAAATGACAACAGGTGAAATAGCGCCCCCTGGAGCCTCAGAGTGAATACAGCAGGCTGATGCAAGCAGGCTGAAACATGTAAGGAGGTCCTGTTTAAAGCTACAACACGTTAACTATTAAAACCTGCGTTCAAATGTTCTTTAGTGACTATATGTATGTATGTATGTATGTATATATGTATGTGTATATATGTATGTATATATATATATATATATATATATATATTTGTGTATGTATGTGAATATATGTATGCAAACACAGGTCATGATTTGTAAAAGCTTTATATTATGCATGAAATTGACAGGTAGCCTCATTCTATGGCTTTTCCAGGATATAGACCACACCAGGTCCTAATCAAAAACCACAATATTTAGATCCTTCGAACTTGGTCTCAAATCTTGTTCTGAGGCTGTACTTATATATATATATATACAACATAATATATATGTATATATGTAATATGTATAGCCTTAATAGCCAATAATAATAATATATATATATAATAACAGCAACAACAACAACAATATATAATATATATATATATATATATATATATATATATATATATATATATATATATATATATATATATATATATATATTTATTATTGTGTATGTGAATATATGTATGCAAACACGGGTCATGATTTGTAAGAAGCTTTTATATTATGCATGAAATTGACGGGTGGCCTCATTTCATGGCTTTTCAGGATATAGACCACACCAGGTCCTAATCAAAAACCACAATATTTAGATCCTTCGAACTTGGTCTCAAATCTTGTTCTGAGGCTGTACATAAATTCAGTTACAGTTTCTGATTTGTGAAAGCTTTATTTTATTTATGAACATGACAAGTTACGGAAGCGTATTGCATTCACCATAGATACCAATCTCGTAATTATGAAAAAAGATCTTATAAGCTGTCAGATCTGTTTTTTCTTTGGTGAATTCAATATGCTTGCGTAAAAAATAAACCTAATTTAAAAGCTTTTTCTGTGCTTTGCTTGCGGTTCTCCGTGGGACCCCACTTGTTTCTCAAGAGCAGGACAGTTTTGATTCAGACCCC
This sequence comes from Cyprinodon brontotheroides, assembly GCA_018398635.1. NCBI lineage: Eukaryota > Metazoa > Chordata > Actinopteri > Cyprinodontiformes > Cyprinodontidae > Cyprinodon > Cyprinodon brontotheroides. The sequence goes on along the minus strand of JAGKQL010000004.1, from coordinate 31,475,993 downwards.
TCAGACCTCCTAACTCTGTAACCACACCCCAGGTTGGTTTTTAGATCATTTTAGCTTCAGTCTAATTTATTATCAGTCTAGTTCTTGATGGCTCGTTATGGGCCACGTTTTGAGTGTCTGCTGACTTAATTGATACTGACAAAAGTATTGCAGAGCAAAGAAACCTTAATTTAGGCGGCCAGTGAAATGCCATTATCAAATGTCTGAAAAATTTAAATAAGGCCAGGTCTTTGTGGTTTTTGATTGGGTGTGGAATAATGTTTACAAACTAATAAATACATAAAATAAAACAATTTAGCATTTTAACAAACAGCATATAGCTTTCACAAAACAGAGACCGTACTTCTCTGCATATTTGAGGTATCCTTCTTATTGTTTTGTTTGCTTGAAACCGTGACTTTTACTGGAAAACTAGAACACCTTCGTATGCATCATGAAAAATCTCTGCTATGTAGAGATGACACTGAAACATACTAGCTGCTGTTGTTACGCATAATTAGGTGTAACTGTACCAGGAATGTAAAGATAATGTCTCAGAGACAGTTGGCAGTTTTCCTCTTCCAGTTTAATTCTGTAAGATTTGAGGACTTTTTAATGATTACTCAGTGAAAACAGAAAACATGTAAACTGGCCTTTAATTACACATCTGTTGATCTCAAGTTGACAAAATTATATCTGGTTATACAGGAGCGCTTTTGGCTGCCGAGCATGTGAAGAGCACTGTTCAGGTGTCAGTCTCGGAGGGAAAAGACAACAGCCTTCACATCTCAGAGTAAGTGACATGTTTGGCCTGTTTTATAATGTTCTATGTAGTTAAAAAAGCTGCTAGTCTGGTTTGGCTCAGTTCTTACTTTCTGTCTCAAGTTTACGTAGATGAATTGCTGCTGCACGGTGGCCCTGGGGTAAAAAGCTGCAGGTGAAAAGAGATGGTTTTACCACTAAAAACAGTATTAGGGTTTTTGTTGTTTGCTGTTTTTTTATGTTGTTGGCTTCGTCTTAACGCCTTAGGTCAGGGGTCGGCAAACCGCGACTCCTCTGGTTTTTTCAAAAATTTATGAAAAATTAAATTTTTTGGTTTGTTTATTTTAATATGGTGTGCAGAAGGTCAAACTTGCATTCATTATATTTTCCAATGCTGTAAACATTTGTATAATAAATACATTTAAAAAATATATGTAAACATTTATTTTAGCGAAAATGTGCATCATAGCCACAGAGATCAGTGGTCAAAGCCTGCAACACATATCTCAGCGTGGTGCGGTGCCAGGCAAAGAAAATGACGGGTGTGTCTTGGGCCATGGATCCCAAAGGGAAAAAAAGGAAGTTAGGCATGCGATATAATCGGCCCCCTATCAGTATCGGCCTGTATCGGTATTAAAACTGAATATCGGACATCGGCCACCCCACCGATATTTAACCGATATTTGATCAGCGCTTCTGAGTTTCTAAAGTCTAAAAAAATATATATATATATATACTACTTCTTCTTCTTCCACAAAACTTCTTTTTTTTACAGACTTAAAACTTCTAAAGACGAGGGAAAAATATATTGATACATTAAAATATCCAAAATATCTTCATATGCTGATATATTGCCATTTAAAAACACCATATGATCTCTCTTTACTAATAGAAATATTGTTATATGTCATCGTTACACTACAAAAATCTCCCGTAAAATCCAATACCTAAATTTTGCTTAGTATTTTTTATATGTTGATATATTGACGCCGTATCTATCTATTTTTACCCCAACAAAATCTCACAGAATTTGCAAAATATCGCGAGAGTTTGTAACAGATGAAATTTCACGCAGATTTTTGAAAGTAAAATAGACGATACATGATGATAAGTCAATTTGATATCCAAGAGATATGAAAATATATTTGAGTATATTATTTTTCAAAGTGTCAGAAATGGATAACAAAACTGCTATTTTTCAATGACTACTTATTTTTGTCTAGCTTTAACATCCAGTATCGCATACTCGGTTATCGGGTTACATGAGTTTAAAAAATATCGGTAATATCGGATATCGGCCAAAAATCCAAAATATCGTCCATCCCTAAGGGAAAAAAATGAAGATACCTGCAGTGAGAACAGAGTGAGTTCTAAGAAGAATGGACCAAATAATTTGCTTTTCATTATCAATGCGGAAGGATTGCCTGGATTTTTGCTTTGGTGCCAAATAATAAAAATAGTAATTTGGAAAGGCATTTTCAGGGAAGGCTAAATATGCAGCCGATCACAAAGTTGTGAGTGAGAGAAAGAATGTGATTGCAGAACTTCTGGATAAATTAGAGGAGAGCAAAGATTGATTTAAGAAGGGGATTGCATCTCCAAAATCCATTACTGCTGCTAGTTTGGTTTCAAGCATGAAAACAAACGTCCACGGATGCATGTATGTGATTTTTTCCCCCCCCCAAATCCTCAAAACAAAAATAACAACACCAAGGAACGCTGGTGACGGAGGATGCGGGATTTCGGGATTGGCGAGCTCTGCTCTGATGGATGTCAGTTCCTGCTTGGTTCCTCGTGATTCAGTAAGCTCCTCCCAACAGAAACACGTCCACCATAGAAAGATTCCTTTATTGTGTTTCTATCATTTCATCAATGCAACTAAACCATGCAGTGAAGCGGTGCTCAGTGAGAGCGTTCACTGCTCCTCCCTCATGCTGATATGTGACATCTGCCCAGGATAAACATTTAATCATGAATGTTTATTATATATTTAAGGCCACATAGTCCTTTTTTTATAGTGGGATAAAACACTTGGAGCCTGTGTTGCCATACGAGGCTGATAGAGGACTTTTACATTTTTGCAGCTCTAGACAGATTTAGTTTTTGTTCCAATATGGCTTTTTGAGCATTTTGGGTTCCCCTTCCTGAGGTCCAAAAAAGAAAAAAAAAAAATCACAAAAAAAATCACAACCATTGTTGTAGGACTGAGTCTGTCATTGATGGGCGATAGATTCGTCCAATCGCCTGGCCTTACCTTTCACCCTGAACAACCACTACCAACAATCAATTTGCTTCAGATTTTCATGTTAGATCAACAGGGTACCACATTATTCTGAAGAGGAGAAAAAAAACTGCATAATTTCAATGTTTTTACAAATAAGCAGAGATGTGGATCATAAATGGGATTCTCCTGTGTGTAATTTATTCTCGAAATGAATCAAACGATCCAGAGATTTATTAGATAATGTTTGTAAACAATTGTAACGTTATGATCAAAGTACAAACCAGTCAGGTCAGTTTGTTTTCTAAAAACCAAAGGGTGAATAACTCAAAACTGTTTAAGCTAGCATCCAAAAATAGAAAGGGTTTGGCACAACATTGACCAGATGAAAACTAAATTGGTCTACATGCAGACTACTGTGAGTGGTGGTAAAAATAAAGCTGCATGTTCGCCTAAGCACATGCTGGTGAAAGCATAGCCATTGAGATGTGTTCTTTCTCAGGGGTGGGAAAGCTTTTAGGGGGTGATGGGTGGAGCTAGATGAGAGATAATTTTAGAAGGAAGCCTGTTGGAGTCTGAAAAAGATTTCAGACCAGGACAAAGGATCCACTTTCAGCAGGATGGATCTACAAGAGAAGTCCTTATTGTATGAGGGAAACCCCATCGAAGGCCAGACTATGGGGGCTTGGATACGCATTCATCTCCCCGTTTCTTGATTTTTATTTATAAAAAAAAAAGAAAGAAAAAGAATCTAATGCTACGTTTGTACCGAACACTTTTAGAGCAGCAGATGCAGCTGGTTTACATGTAAAGTCTCTGGTTTACGAGCATCAAGGCACATAAAAAGCTGCAGCACATCAGGAGCAGCGCATCTTGACACATCTGAGCAGCAGAAGCAGCGCCTCATGAGCTTCTGACCATCTGAGGTGCATGACCCTCTTCACAAGCAGCAGATGCTGGAGAAATGTGAACTTTTGCTGCAACCAATCAGAGAAGCTGATCTGGGAGCTGGCAGGGAGACAGACACAGCACTGCTGATGCAGAGCGCTCTGATCACTACTCTGAAACAGTTAATTAACGCATAAATTAACTTAAAATGTAGAAACCTGCCGGGAAAATATGTTCGCTTTTATCCTGCTGGTGCCTGCAGTTTGGAATGCTTGCATGAAAAACGCTAAATCTACTTCCAGCCGCTATGAACAGTAGGGCAAAACCCCCAAGAGGGTTTCCCCAGTTACAGCACACCGCCGCTATGTGGGGGTCTGAGCAGCTCCGACAGAGCAGCTTCCGGTTGATCGTAAAGCCGTACGTTTGGAAAAGAAGCTCGAGGCGGAGAAAAAGCCAGAGAATGGGAAAATGCAAATGTCAACAAAAGCGGCTGGAAAACGAGGAATTCTGGACATGGCTGCAGCTTGTCGATGGTAAAGATGACAATGGATTTTGCTGTATTTTATATTCTCTATATGAGAGTCATGGGTACTTGTTGATGGCATTAGAATTATTTCTAAGAGCATCAAAAGAGCATTAAATTAGAGCTACTCATTCCTGTGTAAACCTGTGACTGCACAGACGATGTTTTCAGGTGGACTTTCTCACTTTAAAACGTATTCAAACTACTTTTAACCCACTGATAACAGCAAATATATAGAAAAGTCGCTCTCTGCTTCTGAACACAGGAGCAGCAGACGCATCATAAAACTTTACTGGATGCGCTACAGTGAAAGATGCTGTTGAGTTGCGTCTGACCTTAATGCGACAAGCATCAAAAAAGCTTTTTTGCTGCTCAGGTTTGGTTCGATGTGAACGTAGCATTAGAACTTTGCATTCTTTCCCTCCCACTACTTGTGACCATTTCTTGGTCGTTCACAATAAAGTACACTGAAATAGGTGTTTTAAAATTTTGTCTTAATGTGAAAATGTGCAACGTGTTCTAAATTGTATTTTTTTAAGTGCTTTATGTGAACAGGGACATGATTAACGTTTCTTCCTCTGCTACCAGTTCCATCCAGTTCAGCGATGCTAACTCCATTAGCCGCTACCTGGCCCGGGTGGCTCCCGCTCTCGGCCTCTACGGCGCCAATATGATGGAGCAGACTGAGGTGCGTATATTCAAACTGGCTTCTGATTGGATTGGCCATCTTTAATGTGATGGTGGCTTTAGGTGGACCACTGGTTGGAGTTCAGCGCTCGCCGTCTGTGCGATCAACCCGATCTGACGTTGGCCCTGGCAGACTTGGACAAGGCCCTCTCTCTGCGGACCTTCCTGGTTGGACATGCCCTCACCCTGGCTGATTTGTCTGTGTGGGCTGCCCTGAAAAGTAACTAACAGCTCGGTTTCCCCAATTTGTTGTCAGTTTGCACTTTGTGCATCCTGTATCTGATGTGTAGGCTGCAGCCTCACAGCATTTCCTCTCTCTACAGCTCATAGTGATTGGACAAGCCAGAGTAAATCTTTCCCTCACGTCAGCCGCTGGTTCTTCTTCCTGAACTCCCAGGTTCCCTTCTCAGCTGTGGGAAACAAGTATGCTAGCAAGAAATCTGAAAAGAACAATACCACTGTAAGTTTTTCAATCTCCTCTATTTCAGTGGTTTTTATCGTTTTATCCTTTAATTCATCTTTAATGACGTTGCTTCCCATGTGTGTTTTAGTCGGGGGAGAAGAAGCAGGATGTTGGGAAGTTTGTGGATTTGCCTGGAGCTGAGATAGGCAAGGTGGTAGTTCGATTCCCTCCTGAGGCCAGCGGGTACGGCTGCGTTTTGATGTGTTTGGCTCCACATAAGGTAGATTTGCACAGCTCCTCACTCGGTCCGTCTCTGTGAGCAGATACCTGCACATCGGCCACGCCAAAGCTGCCCTGCTCAACCAGCACTACCAGGTGACGTTTAAAGGGAAGCTCATCATGCGCTTTGACGACACCAACCCTGAGAAGGAGAAGGAGGACTTTGAGAAGGTCTGGTATTATCAGAATTTATAAATATTAAGATCAGCAGGGATGATAATCAAAAACCAGTTCCTGTTCAGAACCGTTTCAGTGTGTTCCAGTTCCATGGCACCATTTGGCAGCTCGCTTAACGGTTCTCTTATCGATTCCAGGCAGCACCAGAGCCTAGGGCGCTGGGCAGCACATCTTAGGTCACGTTTTTTACGCAAGTTATGCAAACGGCATTCAGTAAGCAAGTACAGCGTGACCAGGCGTAGGTCTAGAAAAGCAAAACAAAAGCGCTCAAAGCGATCGAAAGATTGGCTTCATTTAAGTCACCGCTTTGCAATCATTGAAAAGCAGTAATAACATCTGCGGGAGGGTAGGAAATGAATCCAACATGCAGAAACACCTGCGCGCACAACATGGCATACATTTTAACGAATGCCATGTTTTTGATGCTTCTGGACAGAAGCTAAAGTTACGACCAGCGGAAGGAAGGAAACTATGGCTGTAAGTAGCTAGTTTTATATCACTGGCTGTGCTTAAGGTGGTTCCTAGTGAATCATATGCCATTTCTGGAAATAAACCAATTTCCTACCTCTCTTTGGGGTTATTAAACCTGCTAGCCAAAGTTGCTTCACAGTTCAGGGAGCGAGAGAGAAAGGTGACGCTCGTTTCTTTAAATCAGGGGGAGATGAGTTTAGTTCCCGAAATTGTACAGTAATGCTTTTTAATGAAACGGATGCCTTCTGCATTAGATATAGATGACTGTGAAGAGACTGGTAGTCTGGCTGGTTCAGAGGCTGGCAGCTCCCGCTCATTGCCTTCTGTTTTCGCTGAGGCAAGCAGAAATAGAATGTCACAGGTGAAGGTAGATGAATGTCACCGTTCACTTACCAAGTTCATTGCTTCACAGAATCGATAAGAGAATCGGTAAGGACTCGAAACGTTTCACAGAGTCACTAAGAAAATTGGAATCGTGAAAATCAATTCCCTACCCTATTCATGAGGCTGTAAAATCAGAGCTTTTTGTATGATTATTTCTGAGCAGCAGTCCAACTCTCAAAGAGAAGGTCACCAGAAAAGCCTGCTTCTTATAGCAGGCTAGTGTTTGGGTGTTAAAGCAGCTAAAAGTCTAACTTTTTCGCAGAGGATCTGTTTTATTTATGATTAAATCAGTGGGATGCAGTAAATATATCTGTCATTCTGTTGTTCTACCTGTATTTTATTAGTCCATCTTAATGGTGCAATACTAATACACAATCTGCTTTAAACTTTCATTTTACTCATAAAAATGTTGGATCTGATTTATTAAGTTACTCGATGAAAGCAGAGACTGACTGAGATATGCATAAAATAAAATTCAAATGAAAAGAGGAATTATTTTTCTTAACTGATAAACAACACCAGGAACCTCCTCAATGGTCTGACTGTCGACTCACTGTTTGTATGATCTGTTGTTTTGTTTTATTGGCTTAGAAAACATTTAATTTCCCCCTTTTTTTTTGGTGAATTTAGGACATCCCTATGTCTCAAGAAAAAACTTATCAGGTCCCAGATCTTAGGAATAAACGTATAAGGTCAGGGGTTTCAGGAAAACAACAGAGCTCCTTTCTTAAATATTGTCCAATCTTTACCAACCAAGCAAATATTTTAGATTAACTAATCTACGTTATTTATTAAAAACACCTTAAAATTTTATTTTAGGTTTGTAGACCAAAGGTGTTCTTCTTGTATTGATTTAAAAGCTGCGTCCGGAGTATCCTTCTTGGCCTACCATTTCCCATGATTCATTGCGGGTCAGAGCAGATTGTTAAAGCAAACTGTGCGGGAGTGTTTATTTTCCAAATCAACAATGGCGCAACTGGAAGATATCACGGTCACAGAGATAGATCTAGAGTTGCTAAACATCGAAGAGAAACAGGTTCTGTTAATGCAGTTGGCAAAAAGACAAAAGAGGAAACGTAGGTTGTGTGTACGGCCCTTAAATCAGACCAGGGAAGAGACTGGGGAGTTTCGACAAGGCACCAAATCGAAAAGAACGACCACACAGACAGCCGGAAAGGCATACCGAGGACCAATCACAACTCAGGCTCTGCACGGGTTTGCGACCGCCCGACGTAAGCAGGATTATTTTGAGGTGTGCGAACACGGTCGCAGCGGGGGGCGTGGTCGCGCACAGAGACAGATTTGACGGTTGCCGAGGCTATGCGTCAGAAGCATAAATTGGCGTTAAGGGTCTTGCTTAGGAACACAGGCTGTGGGGATCGAACCAGGTACTTCCAACCTTCTCAGAACACAAGCGCACTGCTCCAGCCAGTACGCCAACACTCCACCATTTTATGATGTTTTAAAGCAAGATTGTGACTTTGTTTAACTCAAATATCAGTGACTTTGGTGAAGATTTCACTGAATTTAAAAAAGAGCTCCACCCCTTTCCTGAGACGTAAGACTTTATGAATGTATTCCTCGGACCGGAGAGCTGATGGGTCTTTTTCTGACACATAACTTATTTTCTGAGAACTGAGAATGTCCTAAAATGTACACCGTAGTTAAGAGCTGTCCTCTATGGAAGTGCGCATCCTAGAAAAGTAGAACATTCCAGGGAAGTTATTTCTTTGCTCTAATTGTCGATTCTTCGCCTCAGGTCATTCTGGAGGATGTCGCCATGCTACAGATTCAGCCGGATCAGTTCACATACACCAGCGACCATTTCCCCACCATCATGCGACTGGCAGAGAAGCTCCTGGCTGAGGGCAAAGCCTACATCGACGACACCCCTCCTGAGCAGATGAAGCAGGAGAGGGAGCAGCGCATCGAGTCCAGATGCAGGAACAACAGTAAGATGATTGAAATGCAGAAATGCTGCTTTGTTAAACTCAAGCGCCTCTGTTCCCAAACTAACATTCATCTGCCTCCGCAGCTGTGGAGCAGAACATGAAGATGTGGGCCGAGATGAAAGCGGGGACCGAGTACGGTCAGACCTGCTGCATGAGAGCCAAGATGGACATGAGCTCCAACAATGGCTGCATGAGAGACCCCACCCTCTACCGCTGCAAGAACGCCCCCCACCCTCGCACTGGAGCCGCCTACAAGTACTGTTCTTTATCTCAAGGAACCAATTTTACTTTTCACCTGCTTTTGCATTCTTTCAAAAAAAAAAAAATTGCAAGATGCTAAAAAAAAAATTAATAATGGGGCTTTTCTTTGCGTTAAGTTAAAGTTTAATTTTTAAAACCTGTCTGCATCACTTACTGCAGAGGTCACGGATTAGTGGACCGCGGTCCGGATCCGGACCAACCTGATTTAAAACATTTATAAATTACCACATGTTGTCCGACGACGGTGTCTAACTTCACTTGCACCGCTTCTCCTGTTAATACGGTAAAGCCGTCCAGAGCATCCGGCTCCAGGCTGCCTGTGATAAAAATTATCCAATGAGCTGCTGTCAGTCTGGGTTGCTGCTGCTGCTACTTTTAGACACAGCAGGGCAAACCTGTGGCAAGGCAGGCGATGGGAAAGAAGGAGAAGACGCTGCAGTCTTTTCAGTAGTAAACTCTGTTTAAGGTAACAGATTATAATTAAAAATGTCTCCGGACCTTTACTAGTTGTTGATTTTCTTTATTCGGACCCCTCCGCTGATTTTTAACTGGTTACCCCTGACTTACTATGTGGAAATAAAAGGTTAATTAGACATTAATTTAGACTTTTTATGACTTGATATTACAGAACTAGCTTTACTAGCTTTACTAGCTTTACTCTAGCTTCTGAACAGAACCCCATGTAATCTGACATTTTTGTTATTGTTTTTATTCTAATCTCTGGGCTGAAGCATGGTGGTGGCAGCATTATGCTGTGCTTGCTTCTCCAATTTTTTAAAGCATATGAAGAACTCAATCTCTTTTCATTTCCCAATTGCCTCCCTTAGGGACCCAGTAAATGTGTAAAAACTTACGATCATGTTAAACTTCTCATCAACTTTGAGTTAATTAGTTCAAAAGCAGCTTTTTAAAAATTTTTTAAAGATTTTTGTTTTAATCTTGACAATTTCCCAATATTCATCAATTAGTTTCTCCAATTCCCCCTTTCCTCCAGAGTCTACCCAACGTACGACTTTGCCTGCCCCATCGTGGACAGCTTGGAGGGGGTAACTCATGCTCTCAGGACCACAGAGTACCATGATCGGGACGAGCAGTTTTACTGGATAATCGAAGCTCTTGGCATCAGAAAACCTTATATCTGGGAGTACGCCAGACTCAACCTCAACAACACAGTGCTGTCAAAACGGAAGCTCACCTGGTTTGTCAATGAGGGATATGTGGATGGATGGTGAGTCATCCTCATGTGCAGCTTTGTGCTTCGTTTCCCACTTGTAGCTTTAGTGATTTTTGACCTTTGTGCCATCATGTTCGACAGGGACGATCCTCGCTTCCCTACAGTGAGAGGAGTGTTGAGGAGAGGAATGACCGTGGAGGGCTTGAAACAGTTCATAGCGGCCCAGGTACGCCCCTACTGTTTATGAAGGAGGAATGTGCTTCATCAAACTTCATAAAACCAGATTATAGCAAAGGACCAAAACATTTCTAAAGGCATTGAACAAGGTTTGAAATTAAGATCTCCAGTTTGTAGAAGCAGTGTCACGGTATACAGCTGTGAAGCCCTTAAACAGCATCTTATTTTAGAGATCAGTGGAGGTTTTATTACCCTTAACATTGTCAAATAAACAAATGAATGAAAATGTTTTTGTTTTTCTCCGTTTGTCCGTTTAGGGCGGGTCGAGGTCAGTGGTGAACATGGAGTGGGACAAGATCTGGTCCTTCAATAAGAAGGTACTGATCATGATCTGTGCCAAACATATTCTGTGATTTTTTTTCCCCAATATTATACCAATAAATAGTCATGTACTGTTATTATCACCATGGTTTAAATAGGCTGTTTGCTGCTTTTTTTTGGCAGTCTGCCAGTCCCTTAGTTTGGAGTAAAATAGTTGTTGAAATTAAGCTGACTTATAAAATTGAATTAAATTAAATCAATTCTCAGTTTTTATTTTCTACTTTGACCTGGAGCCCACTTTTTTTCCATTGCTGAGATTAAGCTGAAGCTGAAGCTGTAACTGAAACCACGCAGCCTGTCTGCTGATCATGTATTAGCCTGTGTGTGCGCTAAGATAACTAGCATCTTCTATTTAAGGAAGACTCATTTTCAGTCGGGTTCTTCCAGGTATAATGCTGGGTCTGGCAGCCTCGGCCTTCAATGTGGAGAAAATCTAGGTTTTCAACTAGCATGGCTTCCTGCTGATTTTTCCGTCCATTGCTTTTTCTGTCCATTGTGTTGACCTATCTTTGTCTGTTTTTCTGCTCTGCAGCTCGTCACTTGTCTCTTTTATGTGCTTTTAAATCAAACCCACTGCCTCTTTTCACGGCAAACATTTTTTACATTTTAATTAGATATTGAATTAGGATTATTTTTTAAATATCTTTACTAGTTAAAATGGTGAAAATGTACCTCTGGAAGTTCATCCTCCTACATTGAATTCTTGACATTGCAGTAAACTGCTGATCTGGACCAAGTACGTGGTGATGGTTGGAAGGAATAAATATTTTTAAGGGGAACAAACATCCAGTAGATCCCGGCTTTTTATAAATGTGAATCTGCTGTTCTGTATGGCTTGAATCTGATGGATAAAGTGATGGCAAATGGGTATTGAAGTCATTAGCAGCTATATTAGCAAAATATGCAGCTGTTGCTGGGAGCCTGGAGAAAATAGTGGATTAGAAGTGTTATGATGTTTATTTTGCTTTCTTATTATTCCCTTATTTTATATTTTTATGCTGTATTTCATTCTTTTTATTGTGTTTTATTATTTTTAGCTATATTCAGCACTTTGTTTTCAGCTGTAGCTGATTTAAAGTGCTGTGATGATGAATAAAAGTAGTTTTTGAGACCTTTGACAGCAGAACAGCTAGAGAGTTCATGTCTTCTTTCTGAAACTAGTTTTTTAAAGTCTTAGGGAAGCGACTGTTCCGACTGTTTGCATTTGGAGTTCTCCCGAGTGGTGTCCGACTTTACATGAGTAAATAAAGTGAATATGATTGGTCGATTATCAAGGGGGTGGATTGTTGTGGAGGAAGGTTTGCAAGCAAGTTTGGTTGTGGCAAGTTTATCAGAAGCATTTTGCTAACCAGTTAACTAACTTAGTGCTAATAGGTTCCCAATGGGAAATTCCATTGGGACCAAGTAACACTAAGCTACTAACTTAAGTTAGCTGACACTGTCAAGAGGCACGCTATGGACAGAGGAAACATGCAAGAGAAGGAGAGTTTGAGTGTGGGAGGTGGGTGGATGAGTGGTCCTCCGTCATACATTTTATTTAGAGGAGGAAGCGGGGCGAAGATGTTGTGGGGGGGAAGGAGGGCGGCAGAGGCGGCAGAAGCTTGGTTTGAGGTGTAGAGGCTTACAGCCCGTACATGTGTTTGACCCCTTGCCACGCACAGCAGCTGCCAGTTCTGTTAGCTCGCCTGCTGAAGACACAAATGTCCATCCCGTGAACACTGGGATGGAACTCAGTTAGGAAAGGAAATTATTTCTGATTTTAACCGTTTGCGTATATTAGATGTTACCAAAAATTGATTGACAGATGACTTTTGATATATATGATTGCCCGAATTTAGGTGTTCAGGCTGATGTATAACTAACTGGCCTGCACCAAGATAACGAAAAAAAACATTTTTTTTAAAGCAGGATTTTTTATTATTTTCTAACTTTTGGAACAATATGGTCTGATAAAGAGTACATTTATATTATTATTTAACCCAGAAATTTTGACATTTGATATGATTTCCCTAGGCTTTAAATAGAAATGCAGTTTTGTTTTATTTTGGTTTACAGCACTAGTGGCTCAGTTTTTCATAGAATGCACTAGGAAAGGGGTATGAGAGAGAGGAAGAAGCATGGGGAAAGGACCACAGGCGGTGCATTACCCGGTCCTTATGTGTAGAAATTAAGGCTATACACATGGTTGGTGTGCACTAACCACTGCTACATCTAAGCACACCCATATAGTGTTTGTCTGCAGTATGTAAATGTCCTTTTGGAAAACATTGCTGCTGGAACCGGTGCTGCATGGTATCCTAATTATCCTTTACAGTGTTGTTATTGCAGAGGACTGTATATATGCATTTAGACTCGGTAGTCATTGAGATTGTGGAGATCAGTTAGAGGAAGGCGGTAATTTGGGGGATATTATCACTGCAGCAATAGCATGATGTATTAATATTACTGATATCATTTGGCATTGCTGGAAGTGACTGTCTGCTTCTCCTGTTCAGTGTTTTGGGGTTTGGCCTGTGGTGCATCTGTCTCAGGCATCTTTAATGTTTCTGTTGCTCAGTTAATATTATTTCTCTCTTCATCTCAGCTGCTTTCTCCTGATTTCTACCATATGCGCTGGCCATGTTTTGAAAATCTTTTATTTTGGCCTGTTGCTGTCATATCGCTGAGGTAAACCAAGAGGCTTCATCAACATCATAGTGTGTTTTTCTTTTTAAATATGTTTGAAGAGGAGTAAAAGGCTCAAAGTTTAGAAAAAAAGAAACAGAAAAACAGTCCATTATGTGTAAACGTGTCTACCTCTTTCCTTTCTCTCTTCCTCCCTCTTTGTACCTGACATTGAACAAACATCTCACTCTTCTGTTTCCAAGCTGCCTGTTAGCTGTCTGAAGGTACTCCTCCACTACGTCCTCCTCTTCCTCCTCTTCCTCATCCTGTTTTTGTCATGCGCTCTTATCCAAAGGTCCACTGGCTACCTGCAGTATTTTACCAGCCAAGCACAAGCTTAGGGAGCAAAGTAAAATATTTATATTTTGAGCATCTGCCAGACATTAACAGACATTTCAAGACATTTTAACAATCCCAGTTAAACTAATGGATTCCCAATTCAGTCATCCCTTTGCAGATCTCCCTATCCATTAAGTCATATTTCACCTTTTGTTTGCAGCTTTTTGAAAACTGTTCTTTTATTTTATTTATTTTTTATTACATGTTCTAAATGCAGCAATACAAATTTGACCAAGTTTTAAGATCCTGTTTATTTTTCAGCTGTTGTAATGAAATATATAAGAAAGAATTATATAATTATATATGCTCTGTTAAAAAGAACCAAATGAAATGACTAAATATATCATGAAACTTTATTGTAATCAGCGCTGTAACTATTAATCAGATTAATCGTGATTTATCAGTTATAGAAATAATCGTCAGCTAATTTAGTAATTAACTGGAGTGTAGAGACTGTAAAACCTGTTTTTAGCTGACAGAGCGACCCACTTAGAGCATAAACTATATCAAAAGGGTAAAAAAAAAATAAAATATATATATATATATAATTTTGCATTTAAGACAAAGAGAATAACTTTTTCATCTGTCAATCTGATCTACCCAGAGCTCAAGTGGAAAAGTTTTAGTTTCACCTGGTTTAATTTCATAAAAAATCTTCTTTAAGGACCCTTTGGCTATTAATCGATTAATCAGAAAAATAATCTACGGATTAACTGATTTGCAAAATAATCTTTAGTTTCAGTCCTTTTTGTAATGTAGGAAGGAGGAAGTATGTTTGAAAATTGCAAAATAACCTTGATTGATCCTGTAGTGGTAAATCCATAAATGACCTTTTTAGTTTAATTAAGCTTCTGACCTGAATTGATTTTATTTTCAACCTAAATCCTGTGGAAGAAAAGTCTGGTGTTTTCTAAAGGCCAATTTATGCTTCTGACGCATAGCCTCTGCAACGATCAAATCTGTCTCTGTGCACGACCAACGCCCCCAGAGGTTCTGCAACCGTCGTCGCCCACCTGAAAAAAATCCTGACTATGCGTCGGACGGTCGCAAACCCGCACAGACCTCAAGCGGAAGTGCGCAGACTAAAAGCAGCTGTGATTGGTCCTTGGTACGCCTTTCCCGCTCTCTGTGTGGTCGTACTTCTCGATTCGATGCCGGGGCGCGCCATTTTTAAAAACTACAATGGACAACCTACGTTTCCTCCTTTGTCTTTTTGCCAACTCCATTAACGGAACCTGTTCCTCTTCGATGTCTAGCAACTCTATATCGATCTCCGTGAACGTGATATCTTGCAGATGCGCCATTTTTGTTGTGGAAGATAAAAACTCCTGCCGTCGAGGTTCTCGTGACCATCTGGCGCAGTTCTCACGAGTTCTCCAGTAGGCTCCCCCTTGCTTCCTTGGCAGGAAACTGCTGTGCGTCCCTAGAAATTCCAGTTTTGCATACCAGCAAAACTGTGTCAAGACCACACCCAAGCGACATTTGATGTGTGCAGATGCAGAAGTATAATCTACCCTTAAGCAGTAAACGTATCACACAGCCAATAGGTGGAGTTCATGACAAACCTCTCTAGTGTAAAAGGTTATGATTTTTTTTTTTTTTTTGTGATAGAACAAGGAACATGTCCTCAGCCGATACAAGGAGGGCTGAGTGAAGCTTTGCGTTAAGAGGACAGGATGGGGAATAAACTTTACAGCTGGAGCTTACAGTTAGCAATACATATCATGCTACATGCTAATTAGGGATGGAGCGGTTTATGAAAACCGTCCGAACCTCGTTCACAGTTTCGATTCAAGCGTGTGTTGTGTTAGGTTCATGCGCTGCTCCTTTTTCTCATAGGCGAAGCGTGAACACTCCAGAGCAAAGAAGGTAGGCGTGTACTGCGACCAAAGCCAACCACCAGTAGTAAACAAGAAGAAGAAGAAGTGAAGCAGAACGTAGCGGGTGTAGCAGAAAAAAAATCAGTTGTTGTGGAGAATTGTGTGGGTATGGCGGTGGGAAAGAACAGGAGTTGGAAGACAGCGCCAGCAGGCACTTTATAAGGTCTGCTGTATGGGACGCTTGCATTTAGAGTGACCTACGATGACGGCGGAAAGAAAGTTGTGGATAAAAGTGCAACATTGTGCAACACGTTTTGTTTATGCTAACAGCAACACGACCAACATGTCAGGCTTACAATCAACATATACCGAACCGAAAACGGTGACCACGAAACCGTGAACCGAACCGTGGATTTTGTGAACCGTTCCACCCCTCATGCTAATACAAATTTCTTAGTGCAGTTAAAACATCAACTGGGACATTTTTATTTTCTTTATTTGAAAGTATTAGCATAACCTGTTTATCACACCTTTAACTGCAAAAAAACAACAACAATTTTTTGTGTTTCTTGACTAGAAGCTAGCTTTAATTGGTTTTAGCGGGTTAAATGATACCAAACAAATATAGCTTCAGCTTCTTTTACTATGTGGTTGCTTCCACTTTAAGATTGTGTTTTAAATTCTGTGGTCGAAGTGGATCAGTGGAGCTTATTGTGAACATGGTGTGTACGGTGTGCCACTTTTAAACAGCTAGATTTTTTTTAACTCTTTAGCATCTCTGGCTAATTGTTAGGATGTTAACGTTAACCTGGCTGGTTAAAATAAGGAAATGAATTAATGCATCATTTTCTGACCTTAAAGCTTCATTATTCCCCCATCTTTTTCTTTCATTTAGTTGCATACACTCTCCATCCGTCGCCCTCTGAGCTGAGCAGGTTTTTCTTTGTGGTTTCCTTTCAAAGAAGCTTTTTTAAGTTCCACCATTTGTGCCTTTAATTCTTTCCGTATTGATATATTTCAATGTTGATGCGATCAGACTGCTCTTACTGACCCATGTATATTTATATATGCTCTGTGTGTGTTGGTTTGTTAGGTCATTGATCCCATAGCTCCCAGATATACGGCTCTGTCCAGCTCCTATGTGGTTCCGGTTTCAGTCCTGGAGGCAACAGAGGAGATGAAGGAGGTGGCGAAGCACCCAAAGGTCAGCAGGATTATTTTTCTGCATCCTAATGCTTTTTCTCTGCTCAGTACTTGATATTAAGTAGCCAAATCCAGAAAACATCACAGAGCTCCATATTATTTCTATCTCCAGAACGCAGAGGTGGGGATGAAGGAGGTTTGGTACGGACCTCGAGTTCTGGTCGAAGGAGCCGACGCAGAGACTTTTACCGAAGGAGAGATGGTCACTTTCATCAACTGGGGCAACCTTATCATCTCTAAAATCAACAAGTATGTTCAGGTGGTTAGTGGTGCATGAAAGCTGCATCTTCTTCCCTCCTAACCGCCTTTTCCCATCATTCAGAGGGGCTGACGGTAAGGTGGTGTCCATGGAGGCTCGCCTGAACCTGGACAACAAGGACTACAAGAAGACAACCAAGATCACGTGGCTGGCTGATACCAACAGCGCCCCCCTGCTGCCCACCATCTGCACCAATTACCAGCCCCTCATCACTAAAGCTGTCATCACTAAAGATGATGATTTCAAAGATTACATCAATAAAAACAGCAAGGTGGGTGTGGTGCTCTGTGTGCATCGCGTGGATTCTGTTTATGTTTGTGAAATCTCCTTTGATTCTCTGACTCTCAGCTGGAGGAGAAGATGCTCGGCGATCCATGTCTGAAGAGCCTGAAGAAAGGAGACATCATCCAGCTTCAGAGGCGGGGCTTCTACATCTGCGACCAGCCCTATGAGCCAGTCAGGTAAAAAGAAGGGGTGTTTGTTATGGTGACACTTTGCCGCCGTAACCACCAACTGTTTGGTTCTAAGTGTGTCTGCTTGTGCAGTCCCAACAGCTGCAAAGAAAGCCCGGTTGTCCTCATCTACATTCCTGATGGGCACACCAAGGAGATGCCGACTGCTGGTTCAAAGGACAAAAGCAAGAGCCAAGCCTCCAGCAACACAGTGAGTGTTTCAGGGGGAGATCATGTTACTGTGGCTGTAGATTGCTTTGATATAATTATTCTAAATCAAGTTCAATCCTTCCTCCAGGGATGAATGCGGCCTTTTTTAAAAGCCTTTATAATCACTACAATGAATGTTTTTTGCCGTTTCTCAATATGTGCACTTGTGTGTACTCATGTGCTCGTGTACTCGTCAAACATCATCAGCCTCAGCCCTAGTACTGTTCGATTCACAAGAACAGTTGACAGAGAACGGACAAAGTCCTCAGATGTTGTTCTCTCCCCTCCCTCTTTACCCAGCGTGCATCCAGAGCAGACTTGTCCGTTCTTGAGATTGACAGCTATCCCAGCATGCACTGCGTCAGCAGCAGCAGCTTCCAATGGAGCACTAACAGAGCCCAGAGCATGAAGTTAAAAGTTCTTTTTTCTGTTGCCGTTCAATAAAAGTACATTTTAAGATCATTTGAAGCGAGAACATTATACTTTTATGCATCACAATATGGCCAATTTACTGATTTAATGCGTAATTTAAAAACAAAATTTCCGAAGTTGAGAGGACCACGGCAAAAAGGCTAACAGCAGCCAGGGCTAACGTTAGCCCGTCTCTAGCAGCCCTCTCTCTGCATAGCTGTGGTTGAAGGACTGCTGGCTATGATGCCGATTTTTTTAGTTTTATTTGGCAAATTTTTCATTTGATTTGTGTTTATCTGACCATGTTAATTATTATTCCCCCACTAAAGGGAAAAAAGTCAGAATTTATTATTATCTAGAGACTATTAATAACAGGAGGTGAAATGCATCTCCAGACGAGCTGAGCATGTGGTGATGTCATCAGTACGCTTCTGTTCCAGTTGACCCATATTTATGCTGTGAGCTCCCATTCTCACCAAGTCCATACTTTTGTGTTTTTCTCAAGAACATACTTGGCGAGGACACAAGTCCGTACCAGCGTTCTTCTGAACTGAGAAACGGTCTTAGTTTTTCCATGAAAGAGTTCAGATCTAGCAGTGATGAACTGATAATGTAAAGCTGTGTAAAGCTGTATGTAATGAAATGATTGAATGGTAAGGTGCAGGCTCATTTCCACTCGCTGATGGTCCAACAGAGATGAAATGACTGGTGGCTTGTTGGTCCATTAAACTGCATCACTAATCAGTGTGTTTTTATCTTTCTGGTTGAGATGCATGTTCAGTGAATATATATATGGTGTTTCCTGTTTGCTTTACTTGCAGATTAGCCACAAATTATTCATACCCCTGGTAGTATTACTCTCATTCAGATTCCTTCAGACTGGGAGTAATGAGGATTTGCTTTGGCAATTGCTCCTCATACGTCGTTTTTATTTTATTATTTTTTTTACAGATGTTCCTGAAGATGGAAATCTTGGTTAAACAATGATTGTAGTCCTAATCTGTGATGCCAGTCTGAGTTTATCTGGATGCCTCGCCCTTTTTCCCGCGCTTTGTTGAATTATATAATACTGCCTGATTGAAGAAAGTATTGTGTAAGAATCAGATTTTGAAATTAATGTGGATTTGTTTTTTTTTTGTAACATATGAAATATGTTTTATGGGAGGATTTCTGGTATTTCCTCATTGGTGCCGAACTTCAGGTTGTTTGGATGTAGAGAGGAAATGTGCTGAGATCTGTGTGTTTGCACAGTTTCACATGTGTGTTTCAGTGGTAAATCTGTGCGACGCTTTAAACACGAGGAAACCAGAAAAAGCCACTTAAAAAAGGAAAAAGATGCCCTGTAATAATTCATTTCCCGCTTTTTCCTTTTGTTAGGTGGCTAAGGCAACCAAGGCTCCTTCGACCTCTGCTTCTGCTCCTGCATCAACCCCCGCCTCAGCAGCTGACCTCTTCTCCAGTATTGTAGCACAAGGTGAAGCTGTTCGTAACCTTAAGGCGGCTAAGGCCCCCAAGGAGGAAGTGGATAAGGCCGTTCAGCAGCTCCTCTCTCTGAAGGTATTCCAGCGTTGCCTGAAATAACCAAGGGAGGTGTGGAAGTTGTCAGAAATATCACCTTGTAAACAATGCTGTTTCAGGCCCAGTTTAAACAGCAGACAGGTGTAGACTACAAACCAGGCATGAGTCCACCCACCTCTGCACCAGATACAGCATCTACCTCCACGGCTCCGGCATCAGAGCCATCCTCTTGTCCGTACACCCGTGTTGCCCAGCAGGGGGAGCTGGTGAGACAACTGAAAGCAGAGAAGGCACCAAAGGTACAGGACATCTTGTTCTACCTAATGCTCATATCTGTTTGTTTCTACATCTGGTTTTGCTTTCATCCCAAATCACCGAGTCGGATTTGTCCTGCTGCCTTCATGTCCTCATCGCATGTCCAGTCATCTTCAGTTTTGTCAGTCATCTGCTTGCCCCTCCTGACTTGTCGAGCCGCCGTTCGTCTTTCTGTTGCGTTTGCATGAGAGTGAAGTTTAATCATAAGCAGCTGTGGTTCTAAAATATGTTGTCACTGGTACCAGGACCAGATTGACGCTGCGGTGAAGCAGCTCCTCGCTCTCAAGGCTGAGTTTAAAAAGCTCACTGGTCAGGATTACAAACCGGGGATGGGAACACCCACTTCCTCTGCTGCGACCACTGGGACCTCTTCTTCCTCTTCTTCCTCTTCCTCCTCTTCTTCCACTGGGCTGTATGAGCGTGTCGCACTTCAGGGTGAAGTTGTGAGGAAACTGAAGTCTGAAAAAGCCCCCAAGGTATCCAGATGGAACAAACTGAATTCTGAATAAAAAGATCTTGGTGCTCATTGCTAGGGAAGGATAAAGCGCGCTGCAGTGAGGTACTGCAGATTAAAATTCTATCAATAGGCAGAAAAACGTTCAATACTTGATCCCATTTTCGATACCATTGGGACAATTAATCAAAGCAGGGTTCAGAGGCAAGGCAAGGCAAATTTATTTGTATAGCACAATTCAGTACAAACACAATGCAAAGTGCTTTACATGATTAAAATACAGGAAGATAAAACAGAATCAAAGCAAGTAGGAAAAAAATAAAAAAATGCAGAAACAAAAAAGAATAACATATTAAAATATGTTTCAGTTCAACTGTTTAACTAGAACAGTCGAAGGCAATCCTAAACAAATGTGTTTTAGTCTTGATTTAAAGAAACTCAGGCTTTCCGCATTTCCGCTTTTACAGTTTTCTGGAAGTTTGTTCCAGATAAGTGGAGCACAGGAACTAAATGCTGCTTCTCCATGTTTAGTTCTGGTTCTAGGTATGCAGAGCAGGCTGGAGCCAGAAGACCTGAGTGGTCTGGAGGGTTGATACACTGATAGCAAGTCTGTGATGTATTTAGGTGCTAAGCCATTCAGAGATTTATAGACTAAGAGAAGTATTTTAAAGTCTATTCTCAGAGATACAGGGAGCCAGTGTAAGGACTTTAGAACTGGGGTGATGTGCTCTACTTTCTTAGTCTTAGTGATGAGATGAGATGAGAGATGAGAGCACGCTTAAAAAAAAGAAAGGAATCGCACCCCCCTATGCTCATAAAAAATGCAGGTGAGGATGCTGTAAAGGCATCAAAAAAATTTTTATTAACATGAAAATCTGGACATGGCCCATGCTTTCTCAACACATCACAGATGCTAGGTATGTGTGGCAGACAAATGCAAAATAAATGGCCACAATATGATCACATTTGGCAGTTTTTAAGGTAGTCTAGGATATTCTTTTATTGTGCAAATAATCCCTAAGTCTTAAATTAACACTAGCAAAAAGATGCAAGCACTTAGTATTCATACCAGGCCAAATTAGCATTGTATCCAAATACAGTTTTTTTAGGTATCAAGACTTTCAGTATTGGAGTATCGATAAGAATAATAATCTTAATAAGAACCCACATGACCAGTTACTAGGACTGGAAGTTTCATTCCTTTAATCGGTTGCATCTGCAGGAAACCGACTTTACCCCGCTACCTGTCAAAGTACTGTAGTCATATTAAATAACGCACATGGAATAAACACATTTTTGCTCATTATGAGGGATTGCTGTGAGGTTAAAAACTGGAGCTACATGATGTGGTGGTAATTAAACGGATACAGCCTGTTGGGTTTCTTTTTATGGAAAACCCATTTACAAATGGGATTAATACGTTTCACTCCGATAAAGGAGATGATACCAAACTATAAATAAATGCTTTTGATTTTGTAAATATAAACGGGCTAAGTTGTTTCTTTGGTAAAATGCCAAATCAACTAATCAGTTTTGATTTGGTGCTAAAATAAGTGAAACAATGATCATGTGATCAGTATTGCTGAAAGTGAGATTTATGCAGGTAAAGTTTTTGAGTTTTCCATTTGCATTAATGGTCAGACGGAGGCGATAAATATGTGGGTTTGCTTCTCGGTGTTTCTGCAGGACAAGATTGATGCAGCTGTTAAACAGCTGCTCACTCTGAAAGAAGAGTACAAACAGGCCACAGGGCAGGACTACAAGCCGGGAGCAGCCCCCGCTCAGAAGACCACCGCCCCAACCCAGAGTAGCACCAACCCGGCTGCCCCTGCTGCCTCTGGCCTGTATGAGAAGGTAGCAGAGCAGGGAGAGATGGTCAGGAAGCTGAAGGCTGAAAAGGCCCCTAAAGTAAGTTTTACATTTCACACATTTTCACCATTACATAGTGATTTATTCCTAGCTGTTTGTGACATCAAAACCACATATATCAGTGGAGGTTTTATATGACTGACCAACAGGATGTCAGGTCTACTTAAAAGGTCAGAGGGAGGCAACAGTGGGTTAGAAAATGTTGAGTCATAGATATAGAACAAGTCTGGTGTGTTTTTGGCTTAATTATACTTCATTCAATACTTTGATTTAAGATAAGGATATTCAGTGTCTGCTTATTGAAGGTTTTAAGTCAAACTGAATAAAAGCAAAGACTTTGACTAGGCCATTCTAATACATAAATATGCTTTGATCTGAACTAATCCCCTTTTGCTCCACGCTACATATTTATTGTTCTTGTCTTGTTGCAAGGTGAATATATGCCCCAAGAAATCTTTCTTTTATCTTATGTATTTTTTTTTCTCTTTTACTTTTTATCTATTGTGACGTTGATGTCATTAAATGTTTTCTGACCTTTGCTCAGGACCAGATTGACGGGGCTGTGAAACAGCTCCTGGCTCTGAAGGCAGAGTACAAGCAGCAGACTGGACAGGACTACAAGCCAGGCTCAGCTAACCCAGCTCAGACTAAAGCCAGCAATGCCTCCGCCCAACCCAGCAATTCACCGCAAGCTCAGGAGCTCCACTCACAGGTGGCCCAGCAGGGAGAGTTGGTTAGGAAACTGAAGACAGAGAAGGCCGCTAAGGTAATAATACGATTGCATTATTTTACATCCCAGATGGGAAATGAACAGCTAAAGGGTTCAATCTGATCAAACCAGCTCCAGGGTAGGAATGTAACCAGGGATTAAAGCACTCTGACCCTAGGCCGGATTTCCGTCTCGTATCGATTACGTAAAAAAAATTTACTTGAAAATAAATTGACGATAAATAAATTTTAAAAAGTCAATCGAAATCCCTCTTGTGTTTGTCAGCCAATGGTAGCAAAGGAGCGGTCTGAAACATTTTATTTATATATATTAGGGTTGTAAATAATAGTTTTGAATCGATGCATCGATCCAACAACCGGCGATCCGATGCATCGACACTCCGCAAGAGAATCGATTCATGTTTTTCTTTTTTTCCTCCGGTCTATTTTTATCCATTTGCTCCTGGGCGTAATTCTCCCTCCCGTGCTGCGGTGGCGCTAAACCTATTTGCCCTCCTACCTCGCTTCCTGGTTATACTCTTTCAGCAGTGTGTCACAGTGAGCTTGACACAGACATTTGATTTATGCTCAGTATTGAGACGTGGTCTGTGCTGACACGCTTAAGTTTAGTCCGGCGATGGAGGGACTTGAGGGGTCAAAAGAGCTGAGATCCAGGTGGAAAAAGGGTCCCAGCATTCTCGCACCACCTCGCTCTTCTAGCGGGTCAAACTTCACGCGGTCGTTTTCCACACCGGGTCATAAAACAAAACAAGTCGGCCTCCTGTCTGCGGCACTCTCTGCGGTCAGCTACAATTTTGAGAGGTGCAGCAGAGCGTCTGTGGGGCTGGGGCGTCTGGGCTCAGGTATTGCGTACACTCATTGTAAATTGATTTACATTGCCAGTATTTTTTGATGCAAAGCCTTTCAGAATCTATAACGCAGGGGTATTATTAATTTTCAGTGAACGAGGTTTTAATAGGAATAGGTGGAGTAAAACTTTTCTATTTCTGTTATTTGCTGTTGTTTCTCAAATAAAATTATTAACGATATTAGCTTTCATTGATTTATTTCAAATTTGAAACATTGTCTAGCCTGTAAGGTATAAAAAAAAAAAGTTAAATATGAGTTTCTTGCCTGTTCAGGCTCAGGATTTTTTTTTTTTCTTTAATCCCTGTGTAACGCTGTTTCAGGAACAGGTGGATGAAGCTGTAAAGACTCTGCTGGACCTGAAGAGCAAGTATAAGTCCCTGACTGGAGAGGACTACAAACCAGCTGCTGCTGCTGGAGCCTCTGGGGGGGAAGACAAGAACCGTAAGGAGAGGGAGAACAAGTCCGAGAAACAGGGAGGAGGAGGAGGAGGAGGGAAGAAAGGGAAAGGAGACAAGGGAGGTAAAGGAAAGGAGTCATCAGGAGGTCAAGGAAAGGAGTCATCAGCTGGAGCAGGAGGTGCAGGAGAGGGACAAGGCCCCAAGAAACAGACACGGTGAGAAAAGGATGACCAAAGGAGAGAGAAGCTCTAAAACACAATTAAGAGAAACCTGGACTGCAAAACTGGAATTTGAATTTAGCATATTATTAATAAAACATGTAATTTACAGGAAAATGAGGAACAAAATGTTTACTTTTCATATCTACAGGTGTTACATCAACATTTAAACAAAACAAACTTAAATGTCTGACCCTAGTGAAAGGTGTAGAGCTGTGTGGTTCATTATGCTCCAGATGTTCTGCTGTAAACTGATTGTCTAAAGCTACTTGATCTTCTGTATTAATTTGGCTTCAGAGTTGGAAGGACTTGGCCAATAAAAAGTCTGAATGTTTAGTCACCTTGTCAGTGGTCGGTGTGAATTGAGTCCTCCATAGTTTAGTGCATTGCTGTAGAGCAGTGCTGGCATTCATTAAAAAAGGACACAGGATACGAATCTCTTAAGGAGAACAACAGGCTGCTGTGATTCAGTGACTGAGGAGGGATTTTCTGTTGTCGGATCGGTGAGTCAGAACCCTTCTGGTTCTAATCTGCATCGTCGTAGCTTGTGGTCTGCTTTTTATCCTCCAGATTACAGGCTTTGTTGTCTTACTGCACTACTAATTCTGTGTTCTTTCGCTCGAGATGCACCGGTTTGATATTGATTTAGTTTCTCTAACCTGCAGCAGCCCAGCTTTCTTCAAAACAAATTATGATCATCAGCAATCAAGCTGCCAGAGAGCATTTTTAGTCTTTGCTTATAATAGAAGCAGGACACTCTTTGATGGCAAAACGATTAGGGAGTTCCCATTTTGAATGATTATCAACCATTTTTGGTAATCAATGAGGTTAGCTTCACTTGCAATAAAGAGTGATCCCAACAGAACCTTAACTCTTAGCTTAGCGTTTCTAAACCACAGAAAAGTTTTTTTCATTTCTGCTGTTTAAAGTCATTTTAACAGGAAGCATAGTTAGCAAAATATGAGTGATTTGTTCTTAAGAAAATGGCTGCCAGCTCTGCTACTAAGCTGATGGCTGGGGTTGTTTTATAAGAATGTGAGAGAATTTTCTTTTCAGGAATATTTGTTTTGAATATATATATGTTTTGTTATATTAATAGGAGGTATGTAGTGTTCACTGTCGGTATATATTACATATTCTCATACCAGCCTCTGCCTCACTGGAATTTAAAAAAAAAATCTAGATAAGTAATTTTTTCTTAAAATATATACATTTGTTTTTGGATTGAGGAGGTAAAAGATACATTTCTCCAACGGAACAAGACAACTTACACTTGAAATAAGACAATGCAATTGTGTTATTCTAAGTGCATATGATCTAAATTATCTTATTTTAAGAGTAAAATACTCATTCCATTGGCAAACTATCCTCATTTACCTCTCAATTTGAGTGGGTAAATACACTTAATTCAAGAAATTTTACTTATTTCTAGATAGTTTTTCCAGTTAAGAAAGATTCCCTTCTTTGTAATGTTGATCAGAAAACCAGGTCAGTAAATAAACCTTTAAAAAATGTGACTGTTTAAGATGTGAAAAGTAGGAAAAATTTTGTTCCTCAAAACAGAAAATGCCTGAAATTGGTGTTTTGTTTTGTGAGTTTGCTGCAAACGTCTAACTTGTATTTAGTTGCATTGTTTTTCTGCATCATGGATTGCATGAAGTAAAGTACCTGTGAATGTGTTTGTGTGTTTAAGCCAATGATTTTAAGTCTTTTATCTCACAAATATGCAGCATTTTCAACAGAGAATGCCCTAATGATTAAAACTCAATGGATCTCTGGGTGCTTTAATGCTGCATTCAAGGACTAAATGTTTGTTTTCCCCCCTCTCAGGTTGGGTTTGGAGGCAAAGAAAGAGGAGAATCTTGCTGACTGGTACTCTCAGGTGAGTTTCCTGTTCTCCATGTTAATTTCAATCTCTTGGAATAAAACTCTTCCCCCAAACCCCTAATGATATACACGTTTATATTCCAGGTCATCACGAAAGCAGAGATGATTGAGTATTACGACGTGAGCGGCTGCTATGTGCTGCGGCCCTGGTCCTACTCCATATGGGAGGCAATTAAAGACTTCTTTGACAGGGAGATAAAAAAACTGGGTGTGGAGAACTGCTACTTCCCTATGTTTGTTTCACAAGCTGCCTTGGAGAAGGAAAAGTCTCACATTGAAGATTTTGCTCCTGAGGTAATCCTGAAAAAAGAAAATCAGAAGTATAACTAGTTGAATTACTTAAAATGATGCAGAGCGGGACTCTGCAAAGATTAATTCTACCTGGATAGATTGAATTGGCCTGTTTATGCAGTTATAATCATAAGAATAAAAAAGAATGAAAGCCGCTAGTAAGAAAATAAAACCCTAGAGTGGTTTAATCGTGTGCATATTTTTGCAAAATAACCCTATTACGGATATAGAAATGTGTTTGTAATGGTGTCATGTCTTCAGGTTGCCTGGGTAACTCGTTCAGGAAAGACTGAGCTGGCTGAGCCCATCGCTGTCCGACCCACCAGTGAAACAGGTCCGTCCCAGCGCCTGCATTTGATGCTCTGCATGGTTTTAATCAAGCTGCTGCTGATTTTCTCCTTTTTTCTTCATGGCAGTGATGTATCCAGCTTACGCTAAATGGGTCCAGTCTCACCGAGACCTTCCCATCAAACTCAACCAGTGGTGCAACGTCGTGGTGAGTAAATAAAACTCACGTTCCCTATTAGTGCAAGCTGATCGGTGCACAGAGCTTTCGTATTTTAACATTTCTCCATGTCACCCCTTAGAGATGGGAATTTAAACACCCCCAGCCTTTCCTGGAGGACCAGAGAGTTCTCTGGCAGGAGGGACACACGGGCGCTTTCACGGGGCAAGGAGGAGGCGGCGGAGGAGGTAGATCAGAAGGGACGCCCTCCTAATCCACGCATCAAGGGAGTAGACTGGTTGACATTTTCCTTTTGGCTCTTCTGTAGGTGCTGCGGTGATCCTGGATTTGTACGCCAGGGTGTATGAAGAGCTGATGGCTATCCCTCGCGTGGGTGAAGGGAGGAAGACGGAGAAGGAGAAGTTCGCTGGAGGAGATTACACAACCACAGTGGAGGCCTTTATCTCTGCCAGCGCCGCAGCCATTCAGGTAATACGCTGGCCTGCCTGCCCTGTAGAGACCGGACACGGGAGTGATTTTCACCCCGTCCCGGCCCCACCCCACGGAAAATGGTGTCCCCGGCCCCTATCCCGCAGCCAGAGTAGAAATTCCAAATCCTGTCCCGCCCCACTCCTGGTGAAATTACTCCCCACCCCATCCCGCCCTCTATTCAGAATGACTCCTGCTCTCGCACCACTCCCATTCTTGTTGTTTTTGAGCATGGGTGAAAAACTCAGAGAGGAAGCACTGTTGGTTTTTGGGTCGTGTAGTTTTTTGACTCGCGCATTATAGTGTAGGCTTCAAGGAAAAAACTACAAAATGGCGCGCCAGTACTGGATTTTTCTTTGTATTTTTATTATTTATTTTATTTTTTTGGCATGCGATCCTAGTTTTTTTTAGTTATTATTGGTTTGCTCCGCTCCGTCCCCGCTCCCTCTCGTAATCGTTTAATCCTGTACCGCCCCAATCACGCGGATCGTTACTTTCAATACTGACTCCCATCCCACGGGAATCCCACGGAAATCCTGTGACCTGTGGGATTCCCAAAAAATGTCAGTCTCTACTGCCTTGGTTTGCTACGTCCCATTTAGAAAACCAGAGCAGAAATAAGGCCATATTATTCACACTAAAGTCAGTGGAGTAGAAATTCTGTGGAAACTCTTGAAATAATTGAGACACACTACATTTAGTCTGCCTGAGCTTCAACTGATTTGCAAAGAGGAATGGACAAACATTTTTAATTTACAAAAAAACAACCTTAAAACTTGCAGCTGATTTACAGGGTTTGCTCTATCCAATTAAGGACGCACTTTTCAGATTTCTGTTTATAAAAAAAAATAAATATCATTTTCTGCTCACCTTAAAAATAAGCACTACTTTATGTTGGTTTATTACATAAATTTGGGGCAAAAAACATCAGTAAAACATGTCACTGCGGTGATAAATATCAATTAACCCATCTTTTTACTTTTTTTTTTTTTTTTCTTTTCATTAATCTTTTATCTCCACACCCTTTTATGGGATGTTAAGCTTAAAATATACATAAGGTCAGTGCATCAAAACCCCCCAAAAAAAAAAGTCTGTCCAGGAGTCTGAATAGTTTAAATGATTTTTTCGGGGGCAGCTGAAAAAGTAAAAAAAAAAAAAAAAAAAAAAAAAAAAAGTGTGTAAAGAAGACATTTTAAGCTATTTAGATGCTCAGTTAACTTGGGGAATGACCCTAGTAAATAAACATGGGTTGACATGATGCGATTGGGAATATCAGGATCGGAGGATGATGTTTCCCAGAAACGTGGCTCACTCCGGACTTGCTGTGTATTCTGGAACCATTCAAACTCCCTCTGGGGAAGCAGAAAGAATGTATAATTGTTTTCTTTGTTCATACAGGGTGCTACATCTCACCATCTGGGTCAAAATTTCTCCAAGATGTTTGAGATTGTGTTTGAGGACCCCAAGAAGCCGGGTGAAAAGCAGCTGGCCTTCCAGAACTCCTGGGGCATCACAACCAGGACCATCGGTGTGCTCACTATGGTTCACGGAGACAACATGGGACTCGTACTTCCACCCAGGGTGGCCTGCCTACAGGTACGGTCTAGTGCTGTCAAAATTATCGCGTTATTATCGCGTTAACGCGAGGCCATTTTAACGGCGATAATTTTTTTAACGTGAGATTAACGCTATGTGGTTTTATGGTACAATTTTCCAAGTACATCCCGCTGCAGCCTGCGGGAAGGTAGCTATTTTCCCCAGTGTGCGCATTTCTCATAGGGCTTCGAGAGCGGAAAAAGACGCCATACACTGGTAAAGCGCTTAGTGCTCTTTCTTTTAAGCTACACACCACCAACAAACAAGTTGAGTGTCTGGTAACTAGTAGCAACCTGAAATACGCCAAGGAGAAAACAGATTAATACTGAGGTGAAATGGGTGGAATCTGCTACGCACTCTTGCTGTCTGTGTACTTTCACAGGTCGGTATCGTGGTGTGTGTGTGTGGGTGGGGTGTTGTGTGTGTGTTCTCATTTCATTTTGTTAAGAGGCTGAAAGTAACTTTTCTAGATATAGACTACCATCTAGTGATGTCGGGTCTATTGATTTTGATGTATTGATTGAAAATTGTTCATTATTACCTTACACTAACATCTAATGTTAACTCTACTAAATTTTATACCAGTAGGTAAAATGCTTGTCTTTGTTCAAAAGACTGTATTAACTGTGTCCGACTTCTACATCAGCCTGTTTTCAGGCCTTTTTTGGCTACATATTTGTTATTTTTGGCATAAATCAGTATCTAGGACCTGTTTTCATTTAAAAAAGAACATCGCACCTAGTCTGTATGTATTTTTTGTATGTCATCGAGAGTATTTAAAATGATTTTCACCAGGAAAAATGTGTTAAAATGCTACCACCGCGAAGCACTCAGGCATTGATGCCATTAATTCCACTAAAAATTTAATCATTGACAGCACTAGTACGGTCACACAGAAGCTAAATGCACTAATGAGATTTACTAACAGAAATAAAGTGACGAATCTGTTGTCCTCAGGTTGTCATCATTCCCTGCGGGATCACTGCTTCCCTGTCGGAGCAGGATAAGGAGGCCCTTTTGGCTCAGTGCTCCAAATACCTGAGGAGGCTGCTGGAGGCTGGCGTCAGAGTGAAGACTGACCTTCGAGACAACTACTCTCCAGGATGGAAGTTTAACCACTGGGAGCTAAAGGTTTTTGATCATCTTCATTTTAAAATAATTAGCAATGAGAAAAAACAAGTAGCTATTCTGTAAACTATCAAATAGTTCAACTGGTGTTGGTACCAGATCTGCACGGGGCCCCGCCCCTTCTTATGACGTCAATATATGGCAAGTCCACTCGGACAAACTGTTTTGCACCTTTTTC
This sequence comes from Cyprinodon brontotheroides, assembly GCA_018398635.1. Taxonomy (NCBI): domain Eukaryota; kingdom Metazoa; phylum Chordata; class Actinopteri; order Cyprinodontiformes; family Cyprinodontidae; genus Cyprinodon; species Cyprinodon brontotheroides. The sequence goes on along the minus strand of JAGKQL010000004.1, from coordinate 31,445,552 downwards.
TTAAGGATTGAATCTCTTTTGGAGTTTCAACAGGTTATTACCTACATTTACTATTATTTTACATTTCATTGGCGATCTAAAGTAGCTCAAGGTCAAAAACAATCATTGTCAGTCTTGAAGGAAAGTACTGCCTTCTAAAGGCCAATTTATGCTTCTGACGACAGATAGCCTCTGCAAACTGTCATCAACCTGTCTCTGTGCACGACCACGCCCCCCATGCAGAGTGTTCTGCAACCGCTCGCCGCACATCTCAAAAAAATCCTGACTGTATCGTCGGACGGTTGCAAACCTGCGCAGACCTGAAGCGGAAGTGTGCAGACAAAAAACAGCCGTGATTGGTCCTTGGTATGCCTTTCTCCGCTGTCTGTGTGGTCAGCCTTCTCGATTCGGTGTTGGGGCGCGCCATTTTTAAAAACCGAGGAACAACTATATGGGACAACCTACGCATCCCTCCTTTGTCTTTTCCATTAACAGAACCTGTTCCTCTTCGATGTCTAGCAACTGTAGATCCGTCTCCGTGACCGTGAAATCTTGCAGACGCCTTTGATCTTTTGGAAAATAAACACTCCTGCCGAAGTTCTCGTAACCATCCGCCAAAGTTCTCGCAAGTTCTCAAATAGGCTCCCCCTTTGGCGGGAAACTGCTGTGCGTCCCTAGATATTCCAAACCAACGGTGCAGAAGCATAGCAGCAAAACTGGATCGCGACAAGACCCAAGCGACATTTGATGTGTGCGGTTGCAGAAGTATAATCTGCCCTTAAGACTGAGCTCTGCTATTTAACAACGTGACAAAAAAACTCTCAGCTTATTTTTAATCTTTATTAAGATCTGAGGGCAGAGGACGACAAATGGAACATCCTAAAAAATGACTTTTGCAGAGATTTTAGATGAAGAAAACAGTTATTCTACTTGTAGAAAACAAACAGTTGTTGATACGAATTCAAAAGTAGCGTAGCTTAATATGGCTAACTGAGCGAGCTAACAGAGCACAGCTGACTACACCCCTACCCAGCTCTCCCCCTTTATACCACGGTCTAACAGTAACTTTGTTCAACATAAACATTTTTTTTTGTTTGTTTTGTTATCGGTCAGGTAAAACATAATCGGTCATTTGACACACTAACGGACACTGCGTCATGTTATTATCTTTGACTGGGCAACCACTGTTTTACATCATGTGGCAATGTTCAGCCAATCGTGTAGCGTAACGTCACTGGCATGCAAAGGACCTGAACAGATCTGGTACCTACACCGGCGCTAATCATGTCCTGTTGGTCTGTTTGTTTTGTGCAGGGAGTTCCCATCCGTCTGGAAGTGGGTCCCAAAGACATGCAGCAGAAGCAATGCGTGGTGGTCAGGAGAGACACAGGGGCAAAGGTGACAATTCCAGAGGCAGAGGTGGAGAAAAAGCTGCTTAGCATGTTGGAGGACATCCAGAACAACCTGTATAAGAAGTAAGGAACATGACTGGACCCCTGCAACATTACAACTAATATACATATGCAGCGTGTCAGCAGCTCAGAATTAGACTTTTTCACCTTCCTTAAGATTACATTCCATCTATAAAAATGTCTTTTTGTTCACCAGAGCTTCGAACGACCTGAAAACTCACATGGTGGCTGTAGACACAATGGAAGAGTTCCAGAAAGAGCTGGACCAGGGCAAAGTGAGTTGTGCTTGATTAGATTACAAGCTTTTCTTTACTTCCTATCCAGTCTGGAAACAAATTAATTATATGTGAGCTTTAAGGTTTGGTTCAATATATAGGGAAATATGTGCTTTTTAAACCTTTTTCCTTGTATCCATCCCTCTGTCTACCCGTCCATTTGTTTTTCTGCCATCTTTTTTTAATCCATTTGCTTCTAAACTCTTCTATGAAACCTTCCATTCGTTGCCCTATCAACCAAGCAGCCATCCTTTTTTCCCCTTTATTTGTCTTTCTGTTCATTCAGTTCTATTTTTTTCTACCTTTCCCACCCTGGTCTTAGATTTTGCAGGCTCCATATGTGAAGCCGCACCATTGTAGAAATATTTGTAATTCATTGCGAACATTTGTCATTTTCGAAAACCGTAAAAAAAAAATAATAAAAAAAGTAACAGGATTTTAATTTTAGAAGTATGTGAAGACAAAGTGTCTCCCCCTCCTCCTCAGTCAGTGATGCATTTGTTTGTTTCATAGATTGTTCAGATTCCTTTCTGTGGAGGAATTGAATGCGAGGATTGGATCAAGAAGACCACTGCCAAGTATGTGCAAGATATTTTGAGTGTATATCAGGAACTGAGTCACTTCCTTCTTTTGTTTAGGAAAATCTACAGAATTTATCCTTTTTTTTATTATTTATTCAAACTAGTTTATTTATGTCAGATCAGTCAGAGTTGACCTTTTCTCACCCTCACAGGGACCAGGACCTGGAGCCTGGAGCTCCATCCATGGGAGCTAAAAGCCTGTGCATCCCTTTCTCCCCTATCAAGACCCTTCAGCCGGGACAGATGTGCGTCAGCGGCAAGGAGGCTGCACAGTATTACACTCTGTTTGGACGCAGCTACTAAACACCTTCCCAGTAAAAATTGTGTCCTTGAACAAAAATGGCTGCCCTGCATTCTCTGACATGTTTAGCCTTGGCGCGGGGGGAGGTCACTTGTATGGTTTAAACTTAAAATCTGTTTTATTTGTTTTCTACGTTGTAACGATTTAAGGGAAGTTGGGTACCTAGAAGATGTTAATTTGCAATAGGCATAAAAGTTTTACTGTATCCAATGAGCCCTGTGCTGGAATCCATTAGTGAGTGTCAAAGTTTTGGTTATAACTTCTGACTGTAAGGGGTTTGGGGGTTTTTGAAATCTGGAAAACGCTAAAAATAAGACGTAGCAATGAATGGAATTCTGCACTTCTAACTCACTTGCAGATGAAGTGTCTCAGGAACATGTTGAGTATGAAGACTTGCAATGGGAGTGTAATTCCCACAGGTATGTCAGCTTTGCTGTTTGTCCAGTTCCATCATGTTGGTTCAATGGGATCTTCTGAAGCCTACAAAATGAAATAGCGATATGGTGAAAAGTCAACTATGTAGCTGCCTACCACTTTGGTCATACAACATGTCTTTGCAGTCTGTATAATAAAAACAATTTCCACAGCAAAATGTCATGTGTTCCTTATAAGTTGGGGTCATTAGTCCCAGTATTAATAAAAGCCTCATTGGTAGACTAATGTAGGTGAATTTTTGATATATTTCCAAAACTTTGCTTTTTTATATGTGTGTAATACTTTATGGCTTCTTGCCATTGGCAGAGCAGTGACTAAGTCTTCTTGTGAGCACTTATGGAATTTGTCTTATTTGAACCATAAAAGCGCTTTAAATTAACAAAATATAAAAAGCAAAACATAAAGTTTGAGTCTAGTTAAACAGGAGGAATGAAATTGTAAAGGAAGAAGTACAAAACGAAATTTCATTTGTATACTCTATAAAATGATAAAGTGTCTAAGTCAAGGGGAAAATAAACCGCTGTGATAATTAGTGCTTTATTAAAATCAATATTTTAATTTTTTTTTTATTATTTTAAATGTCTATAATTTTTTTTAGCTTGTTTGTAAAGTTTTGTCATCTGTTTTAAAGGTTATTTCGGGGTAAAGTTGAATTCTGTACTAAACATCAGCCCTTATTTTGAAAGCCCGTAGCGGAAGTTGCTGTCACTTCCGGTTTAAATAGCTTTCCTTTCGCTGTCAGTCCGTACAAGGCTCAGGTGTGTAGAAACTTCTTTTCTGTGAAAATGAGCGACACCGGCTTGTCAGAGGCAGCAGTAGCAGCTTGTAAAGATGGAGACCCTTTAACTAAGGTAAGCAGACAGTTGTTGGGGTGAACTAACCAGTAATAAACTAATTCAACAGGCCAAACACTTTGACAGGTTAACCCGTTTGCGCTGCGTCCATTATCGGACATATCCCTGTTCCTAAAGGTGGTTAATTTTTCGATGGATATTGAATTTTGTTTATTAGGTCATGGTTGGGATGGGGAATGCTAGCTGCAAACGTGTTATCAGCCATTTAGCTTATTTAGCCTAACTTAGCTCAACGTTGGCGTGCCCTTTTCTCGCGCGGCGATAATTTATCTGCTAAACTTGTCTGAAGTCTTGTCTCGCGTCATGACCGAGCGCGTGTCCGCCGAGCGCGCGCAGCAATCAAGAGTTCATTATTAATTGCAACGACGGGATGTTAACTGGTTCTACCGTCGCAGATTGTGTCCTGCTGCTGACTGCGGGAATGAAATGGACGGGAGTGGAGCTCTGTCTGCAGGAACAAGTCAGAACTTGCTGAAACTCCAACATGGAGGCTAAATTTTCTTCTCTATTTCACAGAAAATTCCTTTAAAACAGTGAAGCAGTCAAACTGATGGATAAACATGCCAGCAATTCCCAAATGTATCCAAGCTAAATATCTTTGAAATAAACAGACTTTTTTAGTAACTATCCTTGCAGGTTAATTAATTCTAGCATTAAATTTGACTTGATACATGCAAATGTGATTAATTTTGTTGCATTTATTTTCTGGGGTTGTGTAAGACCGATACACAAAATGTCAGATAATTATGGTGGGAAAATAATGCAGTAGACACTAAAAAAAATGTTGTGGGTATGTATTTTGGTATTTCTTTGGCAGCTGAACTGTTAAACATTCTTCACACTCATTTGTGAATATTCCTCCAGGCTTTCCACCAGTCTCTGATTAAGCTTAGGTCTTTACTTTGATTAGACCATTCAAACAATATTTTTAGATCTGGTTGCACTTTTAGTCCCGTTAGATTTTCATTTTCTCCAAATTTTTGGAGGTTCCCAGTTACTTCCACAGCCAGGGGGCCGCCAGGAATTTGGGGCCCCATGAAAGAGATTGATGTTGGGCCCTCAATTCTCCCAAAAAAAAAAATCAATCAAGCTTTTAACCTGCTATAAAGATGCACTAAAGATAATCATTTACATTGTCAATGTAATCTTTTTAGTAATATTTCTCCCAAGGAAAATTATCAGAATGGTATACAATAACTTTAAACTTTACATTTACATCCTATCAACGTAACTTCTTATTGAAAACAATAAGCTGTATCTATGTACACATGAATAGAAAATAGGTTTAGGATTGAGAATATATATTCCTATTAGGTTTCACTATAACTTCATTAAAGGACAGATTATTTTTATGCTGGCCCTGATCTGATCCCAGTTTATTTTTCACTAATCTGTGCTTGTAATGACAAACCATGTATTTTTTTTATGTGGCAGCTTCAGGCTGCTCATGAGAATGATCAAGATTCATAGATGTCTTTTAATTGTTGTAATTTAACCTAAATATAACAATCTAACTAAACAGTTTTAATATTGACACAGATTTTATTTAATGTAAATATCATGTTAAACATCTACTAGCATTTAACGAATGTTAAATCTCTGATAACTACGGTGTTTTCCTGTTGCCTGGTCTGGTTGGTAGAGATAAATTCTCAGCTCTGGGAGATTTCTGTCTCAGTTGTTTGGCCTTTTTGTTATTTACAGACACACAATGGACTCAATAATTGCTGGATTAATCCTGTTTTTTTTCTTGAAAATTAAAAACGTATCAACAAAATAATAATAAAAAACGTACAATCCTGCTCTGTTTCAGACGCACCCAGTCTCATTAATGATGTGATTCCCCTCCAACATTGAGGAAGAATAACTAGTTGTACCCAGCAGATAGCTGTCTTATTTTACTCAACAGGTTAATAATCTATCGTTAATTTTAACTATTTTTAAAAAAATCTTTCTGGAAAAAAAAGAGGGCGGAAAAACTGGGTCAGGGTATCGGACAGCTTCTCTCTCCTCTTTCTCTTCTCTTCCTTTTTGAAATCCAGACTTTGGGGCCCTGCATTTTTCAGCCATGCTGCTATGACTTTTTATTTTACACATTTTCCTGTGCATTTGTTTCTTTCGTTGTCTCTACGTCAAATGACGTGCCTGTACAGGTTCCGTACAAATGAAGACGGTGAGACCTGATGCCATGCAGCCAGGATGCGAACCAAAAATTTATTGCAATTTCACAAGAGGGGGTGTCAATTTATTGCTGCTTCACTGTTTACTGCTTTAAAAAATAAGGGAGAACATGAAGATTATTTATTTACTACTGGATTTTCTTTTTATATTTCAAATAATATAGCGGGACAAATCTTTTCTTCTTCGTTTGAGCCCCCACCCCCTCAGTCAAGGCCCTTATAATCCTAGAATCAACTTTTCCCCCATACGGCGCCCCTGCCCACAGTGTTCATTCTCCGATGATGGATGGAAGTTCAGTCAATCATTTCACAGCGTTGTGAGATTTTCAAAGCTGGGAATAATTTTTTCATAACATAGCCCTGCTTTAAACTGAACTGAGTGGCTGAAATATAATTTAAAAAGGACACTTTAAAAATAAAAAAGAACCCTGAAAACCATTTATCTGTCTTGTTTGCTGCCATTCATAAAATTCCAATTTTAAGCTATGCTTTTAACTTAACCTGTAGAAAAGCTCAAGCGGTGTAAATACTTTAGCAAAGCAATACTACATGGTTTTTCCCCCCAGTAACAGTTGTTCAGAAGGAAGGGAGCAGGAAAGAGGAGAAAGCCATAATCAGCAGAGATAATGCTTGTCTAAAGCAGACTCTGACAGCAGAGGGGTTTTGTGCTTTCAAAGAGACGTTTTTAGGGCAAAATGGAGGCAGCTTTTTGTTTGACACAGTCTTAACAGGATTTGTATCACCAGATTAGATCTTCTTACATTAGCTTTGGTACATCTGGTATCGGATCTCATTGAGGTTTATGGCTTCTGCATGTCTGAAGCCCCAGAACTGAGATTTGCACAACACAAGCAGCATTCATGTACTTCTTACTCTGCATGGAAGTTACCGTAAACAAGCATAAAGAGACCCATATTGGATTACTAGTGTGAGCTGTGATGGTGAGTTTTGGTGTTATGGATTTATCTATATTGGACAGGCTTCAACATCTTGCAACTCTGACCCACTTCTAAGATAATGCATTTAAATGCAAGGACAGAATAGATGTTTGTTTAATGCATTCTGGTTGGTTCCTATTTAAATGTAACATGTTTAGTCAGAATATAACCGCTGCCTTTAACTGCACTGATAACAGCCGACTATAGAGGGGTGCATTACTCACTTGCACTAAAGACAGAATGCAGTAAGGAAACTCTACAATAGTGGGACGTTTCTTGGGGATTTTAGCTGGCTTCAAAAGGGGAAATGATTAAACAATGTTTGGTTTATTTTCCTTTAACCTGCTCTGTTGGAAATTTGCTGCGTGCAAATCTAATTTGTTAAATTTCACGGTTTAACAAAAATGTATTTATTTTTTTAATAAATGGAGGCATTGCTTTGTACATGCATGTACAGTAACATGATGCTGTTGAATATGACAAATGCTCAGTTTTTCCATGTAGTTAAGGTTTAGTTTAGAGTCCTGTCAAAGTGTTGGTACCTGCTTCTATTACATTTTGTCATATTTCAACTACAGTGAAGCATCCACAACATTACCACTAGGGGTGTAAATCACACCCATCATGGCAATTCAATTCAGTATCAATTTCCTGAGGCAACAATTCGATTATTTTCGATACTCAAGAATCCTCCACGATACGTTTCCATTCGATTAATTTATTTTTTTTGTTTTGTTTTTTTAACCTTACAGGATAGACAATGTTTCAAATTTGAAATAAATCAATGAAAGCCGTAATATTGTTATGCATTTTATTTGTGAAACAACAGCAAAAACCTGAAGTAGCAAAGTTATAATCCATCTAGGCCTATAAAAACGTCATTCACTGAAAAAAATAATGCCTCTGTGTTATAGATTCTGAAAAGCCTTGTATCAGAAAATACTGCTATGAGTGCATAAGTGCACTAGCAGATTAAGTAACAAAAATAGGCCTATACTACATTCACTATAGAATAACATAGTGGTTTTATGGAGCCCTGACCTGGTTGGGCTCCGAGTATAAATGTTTGCTGTACTTTATCATTTTTGTTTATGTAGAAAATCGTGAAAAGGTCTGCTAGAAGGATTCACTATTGATTCAGAGCCTCAGACTGCTTCACCATTAGTTTGCTTCTCACCATGACTGGCTGAGCTGGTTGTAGTTGTTGTTGGAAGTGATATATTTTTGTCTTTGTAATGAACCTCTAATTTTATGGCTGTTTCAGGATTTTATGATGCAGCAAACTATGCTGAGGGTGAAAGATCCAGTTAAGTCCTTGGATTTCTACACCAGGATCCTTGGCATGACGTGAGTTTGGGTTTACAAGCTGGGTAATTAAATTAAAAAGCCCTGCTATTTTTATTAAATGTGGCAAAAAGTGTTTAACATTTGTATATGTATGTTTTAGTTCTTTTCTTCAGCTCATGTTTGTGCCAAATGACTGGTTTCCATACATGAATCAATCCGGCCTTATGAAGGTTTCCCTCTGCTGTGTTATATGTTGCAGGTTACTGCAAAAGTTTGACTTTCCCTCCATGCGCTTTACGCTCTTCTTTTTGGGCTACGAGGACAAGAAGGAGATCCCTGCAGATGTGAAGGAAAGGACAGCCTGGACCTTTTCAAGGAGAGCCACCATCGAGCTGACACAGTAAGGATGATGATAGAGAGGGGGGGGTGACACACTGGCAGTAACGCTTCTGACCTCAATTCTTCAAAAAAGGCTTTGAGTTTTGTAGTACTTTGGCCAGATTTAATCAAACTAAATGATTTATTGTAGGGTGAATGCCATAGTCGATGCAGGAGTTTTAATGTATGTTTCCAGTAGTTATAAATGAAGTCTATAAATGTTATGAGTGCTTAAGGTGTTGATGATTTAAATTAATCTCATGTAATTTTACATTCAAATCCTGCAGCAGGACATACCCTTTAGAGAACCCTTTAGGAGCTAGCTTAGCATTCTTTAATGGAGATGGATGGAAACACTGATGATTGTTCCAAAACAGCTAATCTGTGGTTGAAACATCAGCCAGTTTAAATTCAGGAGACAGTAGTGATGCTGAGGGACAGGGAGGAATTAGCAATGTAAAGTCTGTAGGGAAGTCATATTTAAATGTCAAATCATAATATGTACTTTCTTTATCCAGGCGATTATGTCCCAAAAGTTAAAAAATTTCAATTTTTAACAAAAATCCTGTCTTAAAATCGGTTGTTGTTTTTCTTAGATTTATCTTATGCAGGTCAGCTGGTTATTACGTCAGCCTGAACACACTAGAATTAGAAGCCAAGCATATGTCAGCGGTCATCTGTCAATCAAATTTTGGTCAATAACATATGTAGCAGCTAATATATCGCAATGGTAGAAATAGAAATAAAGAATCATTTCCTTTCCACCAGAGTTCCATCTGAGTGTTCATGGGGATGGGCGTCTGTGTCTTCAGCAGGCATAGAGCTAACAGAACAGAAATGGCAGCATTGCGAGGCAAGAACTCAAACATGTACAGCCACCTACACTAAACCAAGCTTCTGCAGCCTAGGCGTCCTCTTCCACAACATCTTCATCCCACTTTCCTCCTCTAAATAAAAATGTATGACGAAGGGGACTCATCCCCGCGACCTCCAACTCTAAGCTCTCCTCCTCTTGCATGTTTCCTCTGTCCGCAGTTTCCTTGACAGTGTCAGTTTCTAAGTCACCAATTTAGTGCTGCTACTTGGTCCCAATGAATTTCCCATTGGGAACCTACAAACACTAAGTTGCTAACTTTCAGTTAACAAGATGCCTCTGACAAACCGGCCATAATCATACTTGCTTGCCACCTTCTGCCACAACAATCCCGCCCCCTTGATAAACGACCAATCACATTCACTTATTCACTTGTGTCGGGCATGTCTCGGGAAAATTTGGAAATGCAACGTTTGGAACAGCCGCTTCCCTACGACTTTAAAGTATAAATAAGTCTCTGTACTTAAAGCTGTAGTTTGTGATCTAATTGTCTTGATTAAAGCTCAAGGTGAAATCAAACTAAACAGGAACATCTTTGATATCAACTTTTTCTGTTTTTCTTTCAGTAACTGGGGTTCTGAGTCTGATGACAGCCAGTCTTATCACAACGGGAACTCTGATCCACGGGGATTTGGTAAATTGTCCTACTTCTACAAAAAGCATAGATTAGAATCCCAGTGGACGACCAGCTTTCTCCTGGTTTATTTTCTTAAAGATGTCAGACTAAAGCATCTTGGTTAAGATTTGTATAAATGTATCATTTTAGCGTGATAGGGATGAACCCTTTCTGCGTGTGTTTTTCATAGGACACATCGGGATTGCAGTTCCAGACGTTTATGCAGCTTGTAAGTTGTTTGAGGAGCAAGGAGTAACATTTGTGAAGAAGCCAGATGATGGTAAGATGGAGTTGAAAATAAACATCTGTCCAGTCCCTACAGACCTACAGTAAATATTTGAAGTTTTAATGTATTTATCAGATTGAGGTTAATAAAAGAAATGTTCCACTCCTCCTCCTCAGGTAAAATGAAAGGCCTGGCCTTCATCCAGGACCCTGATGGATATTGGATTGAGATCCTGAGTCCTAACAACATGGTGTCAATCACGTCCTAAAACAGCATCCTTCCTGCAGGTTTACATGAGGCCTAGCCCGCTGTGGTTTCTTGCTACCTTAGAGCTTCCAGCAACATTATGAAACGGTGCGCAGCAGCCGTGAGTCAGCGGGATTGAGAACGCTGGAGAGGGCAGTAAGTGATACCAGCATGGCTCGACGTATCAATTAACTGATTAGGACACCTACTTAATGCAATTATACACTTTCTACTTTAGAAAGCGTTTTTCTTGTCACTGTCCGTCAAATAGTTGAAATTACAGTGATAAGTAAAAATAAAATCCACAGCTTAAACTCTGACTTTTTCTTTTTCATTTTAGGGATTTAGACATGAGAAAACATTCTGTCAGCTAAGATGATGGGAAACTGAAAAGGCTTTGTGTTAAAAAATACCTTATGGCTTTAAGCAGCAGAATTCATTTTAGTAAAAGATTTACGGCTAGCGAAAATTAATACATTAGTGGTTTTCAGATGGGGGGTGGGGGGGCTGGGATGGTTCAAATTTTTCATAATGATTTTACAACTTGAAATATTTTCACAAATAAGTGAAATCATGATTAGGGTGACTCGTATCTAACAGGATTTTATTTATCTAAAAGTTAGCATCTTATCCCTCTGTGTTGGTTTGTGATGATATAGTTCAAGTACTTTAACCCTTTATAGGGCACTCAGTGCAATACTTTTAAAATCGTAATTCCACTGGAAAACAATCTAGAAATAAGTAAAGATTTCTTAACTTAAGTTTATATACCCTTAATTCTGAGTAACATTCAAAATATTGATAGCAAAAATTTATGTTAATTCAATAACAAGAAATGTCTCATTGCCCTTAATATATTAAGAAAAATAAAAGTACTTCTATAAGAAATCATGAAAAACACTCGGAGTGAAGGAAACACATTATTTTTGGTCCAACATAACCTTAGAGTACACATGAACTGACACTACTTTTGCCATAAACTCTGGCGATTAATTATGGGCTTGCTTAACTTTTTAACTTTATTTTTCACTTCAACATTAATTTTTTGACTTAATCACCGTTTTAAACTTAATTTGTGCAGGTAATATAATATTCCATAATGTATTGAAGATGTACAGCTGCCGTATATCTGCTGAATGGCCTGGCGATTCAGCCGGTGACCTCACTGAGTACAGGGACTATCAGGCAGGCGTACTGGATGAAAAACTGGTTACCTGCCCTATAAAGGGTTGAGTGTTATAAACCATAAAAGATGACTTTCCCTTCGATCAATTAGTTTTTTTTTAGGAAAGCATGTTCTAGCGTTGCAGAGCCAAACCAAATCCCAGAGGTCCAAATTTCAAAGAGAATCCTCCTAAAATAGAATAAAAGGTTACTCAAATTTGCTAGTTCTCTACACTGCTTCTTCACCCCAAGTAACTTTTAAAACTTTCAAGAGAATGGATTGAGTTTCCCCATCCTTGGTAGGTGGTTCCTTTAGTTTAGCTCTGAGCTATCATTAGTCTACTGTTTTAATTCACAGTGTGATAAATCGTAAAGCAGGCTTTTAAAAACAGTTTAGAATAAAGTAAAGTCCCACAATTATATTTTATTTGTGCTGCAGCTCTCCAGGAAAAGCATGGTTGAAGTCATCATCCTGCACCACCTTCCTTATAAAAGGACATTTTTGTCTTTAAAACGAGGAGAGAGAGGAGATAAAATGCTAAAATGACAGGAATTAATAAACATAAGAGGGGCAAAAAAAAATCTGCTTCTACACCTGCAGAGAGGGAGAACAAAACAGAAAACATTTCCGTTACATGTAGCTAAAACGTTTAATTCGACGCAACATCACTGAAAAAAACAACAACCCTGCATTATCTAAAAAATGTTTTCGGGGGCAATCAAGGCAAACCGAAGGCTTTTATTCTATAAATATGGAGTGTATGTGACAGTGCCTGCATGTGTAAGGTTTCTCTATTGAAAAGCAAAAATGCTCAATGGTGGTTGGGAGCAGAGCAAACACCTGCGTCTGAGGCAGATATGGGGGACATCTGAATGGACCCCCACAGCCCAAGGAGGACCAACACTGGCAGTCATAAGCCCTGTAGAGCTGGAGTCTCTGCTGGCTGCTAGGATGGATCCAGCCTGAGGCCATGGCCTATCACCCCCTGACTAGAGCAAGGGGGTCCAGGCCCCACCTAGCAGCCATCAGGAGGGAGACGGCGCACAGGTTGGCTAAAGGTGCCGGAAAACCTGGACCTTATTGATGCTGGACAACAGTGCTACAACTAGTGCCACCGTGCTGCCCATGTTTGCAGATATGGAATAAGTTTCATTCATCAGTTTATATCTGAGAATTAAACTTGTTTATGTCTAACATTAGAATTTTTAAAGTTGTAAAAAGTAAGCCCACACCTGCTTGCCCTACTAATTGGGCTACTATTTGAGGTATGTGACTTTTTAATCAATAAAAAACTTTCTTAAAGGTTCCCAACAGTGAATATGGCTATAAAGCGATGGTCTTCAACAGGAGGTCCGCGACCCCTAGGGGGTCCACTGGGTACTGCATGGGGGTCGCAAAAGTTTTGGTTGATTATAGACTTTTTTTATATTCCCTGCAATTTTTTTTCCACTAATTGAAATGTCTTTAAATACACATTAACATTGATTCAACACACTGTAGTAAACTGGGCCACCGTTTCATCTACGTAAACACCTGTCCCATCAACCAGGAATCAGAAATAATTTAATAATTCCAGGGACTTTACTTTAGTTACATTACTCCATCTGTAATAGAGTGACTATAGGAC
>JAGKQL010000004.1:31380035-31431955 GCA_018398635.1 Cyprinodon brontotheroides | reverse complement strand
TATATGCAAGCAAAGGCCGTAGGAAACTATAGTTAGTCTTTATTTAGAAATATGGATGTTGTGCTTGTTCCTGTTGGAACAGTGTAGATTGACCCTGAGGTCAACTTTTGGCCCCCCCTCAGTATACATTGGTTGGTGCCTGGCCACCCTTATAAAAATGTTCTACGCCTCTGATCTCAGAACACTTTGCAAGAGCTCTCCTCGCAAAGCATTATGGGTTTTGCTTTTGGGACCAAAGAACAAAGATCACGTGGGGAGTCGGAGTCATGTGACCAACAGGGACTTAAAATTAGTGATCATTTGTTTGAATGGTGAGTAAACTGAGGTCACTATAAACTCTCCTTACTAGTCCCCAGTCTATATAGCGATGGAGGGGTTTAGGGCGGACGCACAGATAAAGCCTGTGTTTCAGGTTTTTTTGGGTGCGGCTAAAGGGGCGGTCTGTGATGTCACGCAGCACAGTATTGGGTTAATTTTGGATTTTCTTTTTTTTTTTGCTCTATTTATTATGGCAAGCTGTTGCCATGGTTAATGGGAAGGTTTTTTTGCAGTGAATTCCAGAGGACACACCTGCAGCATTTCAGAGCAGAACAACATGTTGTTTTGTCATTACTTTGAGATCTAATTTTACATGCTTAGTTGTGTTTTTTATCATAATTTGGCTGGCTGCTTAATAACACACATTTCTTCGGTTCGACAAACTCAGAACAAATATGTATTGCTACTTTATAAGGACTTTAACAGAACACAAAAAATGAAACAAATATCTATAGTCTTTCAAAAAAAGTATGAGAATACTCGGCTGATGGTTTTTTTTGTTATCATGAGTGCGAAGGCCATGGGGAACAAAGTCGGGGTTTGCCTGGAAGCAAAACTTCGAATACAACCCCATTTTACAAAGCAGGGTTTTCAATCCCAAGTAATCTGGGGTTAATTCTAGCATATCCTGAATTTTCCATAAGCTAAGAAGCTGTTGAGGTCAGAGTTCAAATACCCCAAAGACGTCTTTGTCTGGAGAGGGTAACAGATGTTTTATTACTTCCGGAGAAATGTCTCATCTTAAATTTTCTTTAAAAAATACATCAAATTTTAATATATTCAGCAAATTAGATACTTGTGAGAGCATTTTCTTGGTACTAATAAGTGAATGGTATAAAATATTGGCAGTTGTAAAATGATCAGTGTAATATCAATTTTTTGAGAAACACATTTTGACTCAGAGCCAATCTCAGATAGGAGCTAGATCAAACCCAAGGCCTTATCGCCATCCAGTAGATCATCCAGTCTTAATCTTATCACCAGTTACTTACATTGCTTACCCAACAGGAGAAAACAAGAAATGTGCATCAAGATTTAAAACTCCAATATAAGCAATATTCAGGGGGAGTGTTGGCCTAGTGGTTAGAGCAGTGTGCTTGTTCTCTGAGAAGGTTGTAAATACCCGGTTCGATCCCCACAGCCTCTACTCTGGGTTCCTGAGCAAGGCCTGTAACCCCACACTGCTCCCTTAGCGTCGCACAGTCGCAGCCCACTGGTCCCCAAGAGGATGGGTTAGATGCAGAGAGTGAATTTCTCGAATGTGGGATCAATAAAGTTCTATTTCTAAATGGTGAATCGCATTATCTGCAGGCATTCCTTTGATTAGGGTTTTTGGTATACATGTGCTGGTGCTTAACTCAGAGTTAATTAGAAGCTGAGTTACCAAATTAAGTTACCAAAACCTCTCCTCTCTCCTACTCTTTCATTTGTCGTTGGGTCAACAGTAAGAACACCATCCAGGTTAGGAAAAGAACACCAGACTGCTGTGCTGAATCTGGACAGCCTTATGGCCGTCATTAGGTGACAGACACACACATAGATGATGTTTGTTAAATTGGTTCTACAGCAAGGTTCAGGAATTCTAGTTCTGGAGATCAGCTGTTCTGACCCTTTTTGGATGTGTTTCTGCTTTGACACACCAGAGTAAATTACTCAGGTCATTAGGACTCATAACTTGATTTCAGTGGAAAAGCAGTGACACATCTACTGGAAAAGAACTACAAGAAAGAAAATAAAACGGTAGAAGCTCTCCAGCATAATACCCCAACCCTACGTTTTTCTTTTTCTTCTTAAAACTCCCTAAATCTGGGCTTACACTATGCAATTTCTTGCCCTTTTCTGTGATTAGGGTGAAATAATATAATCTAGGTTTGAAGTTTCTGAGTGCTGTAGTTTTTAATCTAGAGCACGAATAAATATGGTTAAGGAAAAGAGCTTTAACTGCCTTTTAGCAGTTTTCCCACAACTTTCAGAATATGAAATATGAAGCCAATTTCAGCTTTGTGCTCAAAATACATAAAATTACCTTAGAATGTGCTTCAAAGGAAAAGTCAGGTCAGCAAGGAGATAATCAATGGATCATCACTATTTACACTAAACTTCATACATTCCACTGGGATTTAATGAATTTAGCATGTTAATCAGTAAAAATATAAAATACAAATACTGATAAGGAGCCTGTAGTACATTTTTGCCCAAATAGGGTAACACCAAACTCCTACCATCTTCCAGCCCAGTGACGCCACGGTGCGGTAAGCCTAGCCCTTATTCTCCCCCGCTTTACAAAGCTACAAAATCAATGGGAACTACTAGACACATCTGCAATCAAAATAATGTTAAAGATTTGTGATTGAAATTATACCAGAGCTATAGTTGACAAAACTGTAATGCTCACGTGGCATGGCAGTTGGATGACATGTAATACATCGAATGTAAAAGTAAAAAAAGACATTAGTTATTCCACCTTTCGATTTCCCTGATCCTCCCACGACGGGTTCGCTAAGTTGACTGCTTTCAACTTGAAGAGGGAGTGATTTTCCATCGAACTTCTGACCAGAGAAAACACGTAATATGTAGCCAACATTTGGGAAGAAGAATGTTTCTTTAAAGATGACTTGGATGTAATAGCGCGCTGTTGTATAAAATACCCAGATACAGCACTGGACTTGATCAACAGCCGAGCACCGCACTGCGGACGTCAAAGTCTGATTTGAACGGGCTTTACTCCATCTCCAGTAAAGTCTATATTCAAATGAAAATCATTGGTCTTTACAAAGCACTTATTGAACAGTATTTAATGATTTTATATTTAAAGTACTTTCAGAAGTTTTTAATTCTAAATATGACCGAACTTCTTTAACGGCAGCTACACATTAAATCCATATTTTGAATAGAAGAGCTGATTTCCAAATGGACTCAGATCTCTAACTGCTCTTATATTGCTAAGTGTTATCTGTGAATTGCTTTTATAAATGTATAAATCTGTACGGAGATCTGTGAAGCTGATGCATAACTGGGTCTCGCTGGTTATAGTGGCACATTGGCCGACTCAACGATTCCTTTATCTTGCCAAAAAATGTTGCAAAAATCAACCCCGGATTCCTTTAAAACCAAGATAATTGTAACCAATTAAATAATAATTGAATTTCAAGTCTTTTTTCTTTTATTTACATTAACTGTTGAATACTTCAAATATCTGTGTGTTTGTTGATGAGGTTTCTATTATCATTCTTCACACCTGGGTTTTTATGTAGTTACAGGTGTCTCTCCAAATATTAAAGGAATGTTGGCGCCGTTATCAAAGAATTGCAAAAGGCAGCCAAAGAAAATACCTGTCGGGTATTTCTAAATGATTTGTATAGTGGCTTTATGCAGACCTCACCTGCTGCATATGAAAACTTATTACACTTTTTTGATGAGAAAGTTGCTTCTAAGAATGCAGAACACCACTAAACGGACACAGGGATGAAAAGTTTAACAGTTTATTGAAGGCTCAACACACAGAATGTACGGACGACTGGTTCGGGCCTGGGTTCTGGTTTCACCGAGTCTTGAGGTTCTTGAGGCTCTCTTTGGGGAAGTCACTGTTGGTTCTGGGGGGGAGTTTGTTAGCAGAATCCGCTAGCTGCTTCAGCGCCTCACGTCTAGCTTGATCAGACCTTTTGGTGTGGTTCTTCAGCTCTAGTCCAGAGCTGCTTGGTGATTCCCAGTTCTAATCTTCAGGGTTTGACTCCAGCGACGGCTCGGCAGGTTTGCTCTTCCAGAGCTTTACCGAGGGAGATACAGTAGCCAAAACATTTGGATCCAACCTTGATTCGTGAGAATGAGATTTCGCTGGCTTTATGACCAACTGGAACAACACTGGCGGGCGCGAGGTAAGTGGTCTGAAGATACGGTGTAGTGATCCTCTGAGATGTTGATAAACACCAGAGGACATCCACAGCACTCTGCTGAAGGATGGACCTTCCCCAGCTTCCCACAGATCAACGAGCCGAAGAGGTGGATGGCAGGAAGAGGAGGACTCAAGAGACAATCTTGGGAAACAAAGTTGGGTGGATTCGAGGACTGAGGTGTAACTGGAAGACGGACAGCTGAAGGATTGATGACCATGGACCGGCGAATTTTGAATTTCGGGTGACATTTACCACACCTCCTGGCCCCTCATCTCCAGTTAGGAAGAAGCAGATGACTGATTGAGTGTGGTGATGGTTTCATTCAAATGTGATGAAATTGGTCTTAATTAAAAGACCTGGAATGGGGACTTTATTGAAACAGGAAGGAACTGGCTCCAGTCCACGGGTTAATGATTTTATATTTACCAAGTGGTAACCTTTCAGAAGTTTTACCTGGGATATGAATTGAGTGGGTCCTCTATCCGAGGATCTGGGGATACCTGAAGCCGGAAAACTTTGATGAGGAGTTGAGCCTTTAAGCTTTCTTAGAGGAAACAAGGTGGCAGGACTTTGAGAAACGGTCAACTATAGTGTGAGTATAGTGGACATACCATATTTGAATAGAAGGAGCTGGAAGTGGTTGCTAGCAAAGGAGGTGGAGGTTTTGTTATGGGCACATGTGGGACAGATACCCTCGCCCCAGGAGTAACCAGAAGCGCCTGGAGATGAGAGCAACTCTTATAATTCTGGATGAGCGGTGAATTTGGCTGCATGCATCCACTGGATCAGACGGGACCTGACAGATGAGGGAACATAGACTTTAGGGCGGAAATCTGGTTCAGGTAAGGGCGGAGTTACAAGATCCGCGATCCCCCAATTGACCACCTAATGGTACATGAGGGTGGGGAGGACAGGTTCAGGTGTCTCTGGATGATCGAATAACTGTCGGGCTTAACGCTTGGCCTGTATGAAATGATGAGGTTGGAACGAGAAAAGAATATTGACCACCTGGACACATGCAGGATTAGCCTGTTTGTGGACTGGATGCCAGGTTCTTGTGGTCTGTCCAGACAAGAACCGATGCTCGCTCCCTCCAGCCAATTTCTTCCAATGCCAGCTTACTCTCTGTTCGGCAGAAAAAATTCTTTGATCTGAGTCTAACCTTTGAGAGAGAAACCCGCCTCCAAACCTCGAAAAAGCATCCACCTTCGGATGAACTGTTTCGTTGGATCTGGTTTGAGAAACTCAAAACAAGGATTTTAAAAAGTTAAAAATCAGTTAGTGTGGTTAAAGGAAGGGCGGCTTGACTATAATTGAACCGGGCGATTTGGCGAATCCTAAGAACCTCTGAAGCTTTTTCTTTCCAAACTGCATTTACCTCACCTTAAAAGCACAAAACCCCAAAAAAGGTGACCTTGATGGAACTCGCACTTCCAAAAGTTTGTTTTCCAGAAGTCTCTGTAAACAAGACGCACATGTTTGTTGAGGTTCTTGGAATAAATGAGAATGTCATCAATGTATACGTAAGACAAACACGCTTGAGGGAAGTTCTTAGCTAACAGAGCCTGAAGCAGTTTGTTAAACCAATGGCATCAGCTTCTAATTGACCCAGGGGTGTTTTAAAGGCAGTTTTCCATTCATCGCCTCTCAGATCCTCTAAGGAGATAGGCGCTTTAAGTCCAGCTTGAAAACACTGCTGTACCTCTGTACAGGTTCAAAAGCAGAGGCGAAGAGGTGCAGGGTATTTATTTTTAATTGCATTCAGCCAAAGGATAATCAATACAGGGTCTCAGGGAAACCATCTTTTCTTGCCTCGAAGAAACCGTGGATTTAATTAAATAATGATTTGTATAGTGGTTTTATGCTGCTAGGAAGAGGTGCACCAGGTAAAGTTCAAATGGCTTAAATCGTATGGTTCGTGTGGAGGTAGGGACGCCGCAGACTGATGAAAACTGGTATTACAACTTTTTTTTTGATGAGAGATTCCAGAAGGCGAGTCCACCACGAGGGTTATGCTTCTCCAACCACCGCCAGGACCAAACATGCAGAGGGCAAACAAAGAAAGTTATAGTCTCGGTGGTTACCTGACAGAAGCAGCTCGAGAGGCTTCTTATGATGGCGACACACTGAGGGGCTGAGAGAGAGGAACGGTTTTAATTTGTTGCTGGACGAGGCTAGAGTCTTGGTTACGCCACAGCCTGAGTCATTACGAAAGCCGGAGAAAGAGAGACTTTGGTTATTACAGAAGAGCAGGCAGCAACAAACGAGATTTTATTAGAACTTGGGTGTCAACTTGGCCCCTCATTTTGCCGACAGGAGGTTTATGAGCAGGTCCAGGTAGGTTAGCTTGCAAGGAAACTTGTCTCTCCTCTGGAGTGAGCCTAGTGTGTCCCAATAGGTTCACAATCCCCTTTCCTAATGAGAGGCTTGAACGGAAAATTGAGACTTAACAGACAATGAGAGGCAGGAGAGAAATTAGCTTAGAACTTTTCTGGCTCCTAATCCTATTTAAAATGACGCACTAAATCTACTGGTAGGGTTGCTAGTTCATTTAATCTGTTCGCTTAGAGCCATAAAGAAGGCTCCCTTCAAGGCTTGGTTCCATCCGAAGCTGCCGCCTTAAAAGTTTATAGAAAATCTTGTCCTCTGAAAAGAGCTCTGAATTAGTTCCTTCCCTGGTTGGAATACCTGCAAATCTGTAGCAAATGAAGTCACAATTTAAACTGCACAGTTCTGCCTGAGCCCAATCTAACTGTGAAAAGAATGAACGTGTTTGCCAGGAGAGAGTGGAAAATCAACCAACACTGGAATTGTTCATGTTAATGGAGAATTTCACATTGACATCTCAGGTTGTGACCTATGGACCCGGAAATGGTTGTTGTGCAAACGCAGCATTAGCGCCGTTGAAGAAATTGCCTTTTATTTCAAAAACGAGCCAGGCCATGTCCATGAATTTGGGCAGCCTGTTCCTTCAAGGTTGGTGGAGTCTGTAATACCCCACATATCATGATGGGTTCTAATAGAGACTCCAAGAATGCAGAACACCCTCACTAAACGTACACAGGGATGAACAGTTTATTGAAGGCCAGCTCCAACACACAGAATAATGGATGACTGGTTCGGCCTGGTCTCTGGTTTCACCGAGTCTTGAGGGTTCTTGAGGTCTCTTTGGGGAGTCACTGTTAACCTGGGAGGAGTTTGCAGCTAGCAGAATCCGCTTAGCTGCTTCAGCTGCCTCTACCGCCTAGCTCTGGACTGTGACCTTTGTACCCTTCAGCTCTGGTCCAGAGCTGCTTGGTGATTCTCAGTGGGATCTCAGGGTTTGACTCAGAGGGTCGGCTCGGCAGGTTTGCTCTTCCAGAGCTTACACCTCGAGGAGATACAGGTTTCCTCTGGAAACACAGAGAGAGAGATTAGGGATCCAAACTGGATTCAGAGACATAGAGATTACCTTAGATCAAGGCTTTAGCGCTGACCAACTGAAACAACAACACTGACCAAGGGCGTTGGAGGGCAAGGTCTGAAGATATTTATGTAGTGGATCCTCTGACATGTTGATCTAGCTGCAGCTGGCAAGAGAGGCTCCTCAGAGGATCCACATTAGCGACTCTGGCTGGAGAAGGATGGAATCTTCCAGCCCCAACAAGTACAATTTTTTGATGATAAAGTTGCTTCTATTAGGGCGCAGATTATCACCTCTTCTTATGATCCTTCGGTTGTGGTGACTTGTTCTGGTGTTTTCCACAGCTTTGAATGTGTCAACTTGCAATCATTGCAGGAGGTGGTTAGTCACTTCAGGCCAACTGAAAATCCAGACAATGTTATTTCGCCCCAATTATTTAAAGACGTTTTCTCTACTATAGGTGCTTCTGTCCTTGCTCTTGTAAATAGTAGCTTGTCCTCAGGCGTTGTTCAGAAAATCCCAAACATGCAGTTCTGCAGCCCTACTTAAGAAAACCGGGTTTTGATCCCATTGTTCTGGCAATACTCCACTCATTCCCAAATTGCCTTTTATTTCAAAAATTTGGAGAAGGTAGTCTGTAATCAACTTAAAGCTTATCTTAATGAACATACGGTAATATATTAGAGGTTTTTCAGTCCGGTTTTAAACCATTTCATAGCACAGAGTCAGCTCTTTTAAATGTTTTTAATGATATACTTTCAGCAACTGATTCAGGTGACGCTTGTTGCTGTTGGATTTATTATCTGCTTTTGATACAGTTGAAGCATCATGTCATTTTACTTTCAGTACGCCTGGAACAGTGGCAGGGCATCGGGTCATACATAGCTCTCTAGATTGGCTAAAACCTCATACTCGGCTGAACTTACTTTTTGTGCCCGTCTTGGATGCACGTAGGGTCCTCTCTGCTCCACTGTCCCCTGTGTGGTGTCCCACAGGGCTCTGCCCTAGGCCCGCTTCTTTTCTTACTTTATCTTCTTCCTCTCTTCCTCTCGGCTCTATTTTTAGGAAAAACATGGAGATTTCTCTGCCTTTCAATGCTAAGTATGCAGATGACAATACACAATGGGTGATATATTTTCCGCTAAAGAATGTAGACTCCACATCTCTTTGGTCTCTGTTTTTATGTCTTGAAGATGTGAAGGCTTGGGTGGCCTTACATTTTTTGAAACTCAACAAAGACAAGACAGAGGTAATAATCTTTGTCAGATCCACTGCTGATTCCTTGACCAGTCTTGGTTCATTGGCTCAGTACATTAAGCCGGTTATTACTAACTTAGAGGTTAAGATGGATGCTGGTCTTAAGATGGAAGCAAACATCAGAGCCGTTTATAAAGTCCAGTTTTTTCCACTTAAGGCAGCAGGCCAAAATAAAACCCATTCTCTCAAAACAACATTTTGAAACAGTGATCCATGCATAGGCTGGATTACTGTAACTCACTTTATACAGGGGTCAGTGTTTTGTATATTTCCCAACTTCAGAGGGTTCA
This sequence comes from Cyprinodon brontotheroides, assembly GCA_018398635.1. Lineage (NCBI taxonomy): Eukaryota > Metazoa > Chordata > Actinopteri > Cyprinodontiformes > Cyprinodontidae > Cyprinodon > Cyprinodon brontotheroides. The sequence goes on along the minus strand of JAGKQL010000004.1, from coordinate 31,422,794 downwards.
AAATGCTGCTGCACGTCTTTTAACAGGTACACGAATATTCGACCCCTGTTTTAGCTTCCTTACACTGGCTGCCAGTACATTTTAGGATTAATTTTAAAATTCTTTTATTTCTTTTTAAAACTCTTAATGGCCTTGCCCCTCCTTATCTGTCTAAGCTGCTACATTCTTACACACCCTCCCGTTCCCTCAGGTCAGCTGATCAGTTGCTTCTAAGGGTCCCAAAGACAAAATGCAAGCTCAGAGGAGACCGTGCTTTTACTGTGGCAGCTCCTAAGCTGTGGAATGATCTGCCTCTGAGCAGAAGACAGGCCTCTCCTCTTGCTATTTTTAAGTCCCTTCTTAAGACTCATCTTTTTTCCTTGGCATTTGGCACAATTTGAGAGGTTTCACTTTGTTTTATTCTGTTTGTATACTAATATGTATTTTATACTCGATCCTTTCTATTTTATAATTGCATTGCATTTTATGATTGTGTACAGCACTTTTGTCCTGTCCGGTGTATAAAGTGCTTCATAAATAAAGTTGGTATGGTATGGTAAGTTCAAGGACTTTTCAGAACCAATTCCCTTAAGAGCACCAGCATCAGCTTTTACCTACTGCTACCTGAAAAGTGTTGGGGACATTACTAACTAGGTATAGTTATTAGTTACTTCTCCAGAAAAATAACTGAGTTTGTAAATTAGTAACTTAGTTACTGCTCAGTGAAAGTAACTCGTTACTACCCAGAGTAACTATGCATTTACTTTTATGTTTTAAAATGTCGAATAATTTGGAATACCTTTTTGTTATTGGAATTTGAAATACAACTAGAGGTTTAATTATGAAATATAAGGTGTTTTGTTATTGATTAATTTTATTAAACTATTACAATATCTAGAGATTTGAAAACATTGAAAACTGAACTGCACTATTTTAGTCAAAAAAAAAAATAAGATGACTTTCAAAGAAAATGTCTTTTCATGGCTACTATCAAAAACAATGAGCAGGCCTCAATCTCTGCCCAACCTCACAAACTTTCTGCTGGATTTCTGTGAGTTCTCTACGATTCCTCCTCATTTCTACACTGGGTGGGGGTCATATCCAGTAATTCTCGGGAGGGGTGATGAGAGGGGATGGTTTCTCTCTTCTTAAATGTCCATCCCCGCCATTCAATCCCTGTAACATTTTATCACTGAATGCGTAAAACATTTCTATGATATATTAACATTAATGGTAATAATATTGCCTCTTTTCATCATGGCTAAAGCTACGCGCGTAGCCTCTTTAATGACTAAATTAGGATGACCTTATATAATACATGCGCTTTCATTTTTCGGCCCCAGCGGCTAAACCAGTGGAGCAAGTGACGTGCTCTGAAATGGCACGTATGGCCAAGTGGCGAAGACAACGCCATTTGAGGGAATGTGAAAATGAAGAGGGGAGGAAACCTTTCCAAGCGGTGTTCCAGGTGCTAAGTTGCAGAGATCTTCCTCTCCCGCTGGTGCCTACTATATACTTCTGACGCATAGCCTCTACAACCGTCATGACAAAGAGCAGCTGTGATTGGTCCTTGGTATGCTCTTCCGGCTGTCTGTGTGGCTGTCCCTCTCTATCTAAAGTTGGGGCAATTTATTTGCAAAACCCATGAAAGTAATGGTATCAACAATGGATAAATCTCACCAGAATGTAAGCGTTTATCCTAGGAGGTTCGGAAGTACAACCGATTTCAAAATAACAAACAGATGATAAGAGCTTTTGGAAAATAAATTAATTCTACCGGCGCCTCTGAAGAATTGCATTCTATCCCACGGAGAAAGTTTCAAGTGAAAGGTATCGAATAGGCTCTCTCTTGTGTTTTATGGAGAAACTGCTGTGAGAACCTAGGAGACTGCAGAAGCATACCAGCAAAACTGCATCATTGAGAACTTCAAGGGCTTCAACATTTCGATAAAGTGCAGTTAGAAAAGTATAATCTGCCCTTTAGTTTGAGAAATAATGTGTTTACAATGTCTGGGCAATGGTCATAAATGAATTGAATGTTGACATCTGACTGCAAGGTCCCTCGTGTGACTTGCAGAATGCCTGTTGTCCGATTAATGTTAAATAGCTTCATTTCGATGGACCTGTTAGAATAGTTTTAACTCATTCATTTTATTATCTAATAGAAGCAATACTGCTTTTCTGATAAACAGTCTATTTTATAAAATAAATACTCTAAATTATTATTTGAAATGGTGAGTAAAATTATTAGATTTTATATAGGCTTATTTCATTTTCCAGGGTAATTCTAATGTATTTGAATTTGTAAGCAGTTTTTTTCAGATTTTGAAAACTATTTCAGCTGTTTCAATTTTATTGATTTAATTTGAATAAAAAATACTTTTAAATACATTAGGTTAATAGAATATGTCAATTAGGTTATGCAGACATCCCAACTTCCAAAAACTCATTTCAGGGAGATACTTATACCCAACCACAGCCCCTAGCCCCACACAACCCCCCCACCCCCCGCCAAAAAAACAAAAATCCCCCAAAGGGCCCCTCACCCCCCATCACAAATCCTAATTTCTATTGATGATATGCGCTTAAACAGACATAGTAACTGATAGGTCCTTACGATCTATTTTATTCGTTTTCTTTACAAATTCTGTTTTACTAATTATTCAAAAACAATAAGGTGATAGCTTCAGTGGTACTGAGATAGGATCCCAACTTTCTTTCTTTTTCACAACAAATAATAAAAATGCTCTAATTTTTACAGATGAATTTAACAGCTTTTCTTGAGTTCTAATTCAAATTTTATATAGCGCTAGATGGTTTGTAACTTAAATTAAGTCCAACAATATGTAAAATCCCTAAATTCTAAAATATATAAAGTGACCTCATAAGAAATAGAATTTTTATTGAACTTAATTGAAAAGAAATTTCACTTCATGCAGCTCTCTTAATATATTTGAATCCTTGCCCTGATTATTTATTTCATGCTTTTCTGTGCCCCCATGAAAACACACTGGCCCCCTCCTGGCCCCATGGTACATTTGGTCTAGATCCGCCACTGTTCCTCACCTTCACTAAACATTTATATACTTTTAGTATATTCTGCTGTAAAATTAGTCCTATATTTTCATTTTTTTACTGGAGGATTCAACCTCTGCCGTTTCCCCGGATGCACAGCTTTGAATGGTAACTAGGTGACTGCCAGAGAGTAAACCAGATAAACTTATCGGATTGATCCAATCAGCTCTCTGACAATCAGTCACCTTGAATGCTGGTTGAACAGAGCATCACTTTGGACAGATACGCTGCACAGGTTTCACCAGTAACCTCCTCCCCACACCCCGCTCTCTTTTGTTGTCTGCGCATGATGCATGAATTATTGCCTGCACTCTCTGACTTGCATTAAAAAACACCACCTTACAGAGTGTAAAATCTGGGATAATTTATCCGACTCGCGGGCATCCTTGAACAACTATCTATATCAGGGAGTCTCCCGGAACTTCCGGGAGACTTGGGATGTCTGGGTTATGTATGCTTCTACTGGTCATATCCATGTCTTTATTTGTGACATGGAGACTTTTTATCTTTTAGCTGGTTGCTTTAGTGAGTCCCTAATGTCAGTTCAAAATGAAGATTAAAAGGTTAAGTATGCAGTGAAACGTTGATGCAGCTTCATACATCTCACTTCTTTTGTGCGTCAACTTTTATGATGAAAGCTGCACATTCTTTTATGTACAAGGGCCCACGGCCTTTGAAAACAGGTTTCAAACAATGCAAGAAGCGTTGATTGTCCGTGCTCTCCTGATGGAGGTGCAAATTTCTTATTTAATCCCCTAGGCTCATGTCTCAGATTCTTTAGCATTAGATGCCAGGGAGGGACTGCAGTAAATGTCGAGCGTCTGGTTCACAGTATTGCTGAATGAAACTTTTGGCAGCTTTGCAGAATCTTTCTTATTTAGGAGGACGACTAATGTTTTCTTAAGTAGTTTATCTAACTGGATATACAGTTATCTTCTTTATTATGTGCATAACAGAGATTGAGACAGAGTGGATCTTCCTTAACACCAAGTTCTCTGTGCTGTTATCTGCGACACTGTGTAATATTTTGATATGGCCAGAGCCATGGATATCTCCTCATTTACAAACATGTATGATGTAATGATGTGATGATGTGACAGACTGGAGTTTGAATAAAATGCTTCTTTAACTGTGATTTAGGACCAGCTTCATGGAGATGTTAGCCCGGTTGTTAAGTAGCTGCCTTTGTTAAACCCAAACAAATTATCTCGTCTGAGTAAGATTACAATTTCTTTCCATCTCCTTTACAGAGCTAACTGGTCGCTCCAACTATTTCCTCACTTTCAAATGCGTTCTGGTGATATAAACTAAGATGCAACAGACTTGAGGTGTACAACTTGACTTGACAGATTGCTTTAGTCTATAATTATACTGTTTACTGGTATGTGACCAGGCGTGGTTTCTCTGTCAGGGAGGGGTTTTCTATAGGTCTTTTTAGACAGCAATACATTCAGCTCAGAAGATCTGCATATTTCCAGGACCACGTACTTATCTCTGCCTAGTCCAGGTAAGTACTGATAGGGATTTGTTCGATATCTGTTATATCTAAGAAGCACCAAACAGCCTTTGTTTTGAAAGAGGTGTTAGATCTGTGCATTTGTTTGTGTTTTCTACATATAGGATCATTAACGGCAGAAGGATTTCTCTATAATTCACCTTATTGCGGCAAACAGGTGACCAACATGTCTGTGATTACCTATCAGCTTGCAGACGAGAATTTCTGGTGCTGCATCTGCCAGGATGTGTTCGTGGAGCCTGTCACGTTACCATGTGGACACAATTTCTGCAGAGCCTGCATAGAGAAGCATCTGGATTTGAGCCCTCGGTGTCAGTGCCCCATATGCAATGAGAGAGTGAATAAGAAGCACAAGCTTGTTGTGAATACCATTATATCTGAGCTGACTATTCAGTACCTGGTGTCTGCAGGACAAAAGAGGGGGAACAACTCAAAGCCGGTCAGCGTGACACCAGGAGAACCTTCCCGTGATCCTCCTGTTGGACCTAAACACCTTCCCTCATGGTCCTACCTGCTGTTAGCCATTACTATGGTGGCTCTACTTCTTTTCTTCATGGCTCGCAGATGCTCCAAATACCATAATTACCGTGAGCTCTTCAGCAAGAATGAACAAATTAACATTCGTCAAAGCACCTGGGCCTCCAGTAACAGGTTCCACCAGGGGGTTCCTTCAGACGAAAAATATGAAGAAAAACAAGAAGAACTCTGGAAAACGTCGGCCAGGATCCAGCACTTGATCTGGCAGAGATGGATGAAGATAAAGGAAATCAAAGATGTGATGCAGCTCAGTGAAGAGGCTGCAGAGAGAGAGATGACTGATGGGATCCAGATCTTCACCTCTCTGATTCAAACTTTGAAGAATTCTCAGGAATATCTGATCGGGATGGTGGAAGAAAAGCAGAGAGTGAAGGAGAAGCAGATGCGGAGTGTCATAGCTGAGCTGGAGCAGGAGATTTCAAAGCTGAAGAGGAGGCACGTTCAGCTGGAGCTGCTTTCACACTTTAAAGAACTTCTTGTCTTCCAGGATGTCCATGATCTAAGCGCTGTTCCACCTACCAAAGACTGGACCCAGGAGAAGATCTGTCCGATCGTATATGAAGGACTGATCAGGAAGGCCTTGGAGCGAGCCATGGACCAGCTGTCGGAGGTCATCAGACAATGGGATGAAGAAGCTGCAGGAAACCGAGGCGAATAAGTCCCACCAGTCTGCCTTGGATCCTGGGAGAATCCAAGATTCTGTTAATAAAAAAGGTAGAAGTGACACTCAACTAGGGTTGCCAACTCCCTGAAAAAAGGGACACCTCATGTGCGTGCCAGCTGACCCATTTGCCTTTACCCCTCCTGGCGTGGTGATTTTTTTCTTATGCCCCCCCTTGTGCGTGAAATGATTTTTTTTTTTACTATTTGACTCAAATTTGCATTTTGTTAGATGCATATTTCTGAGTGACATGAACACATGGAAAACAAATTATCCCAAAATTCATTTTAATACAAAATAACAAACTTTGCTGAATAAAATAAGTATCTTAAACATAAGCCTGTTTTGCTTTACTTTAAACTTTAAAAATGAATAGAAAACAGTAAATAAATAGTGCAAATTTTTGGTGCAACAGCAAACTTGTAAAAATCTTTGTGCCTTAAATGCAATGACTATAAGCTACAGTTGTAAAACGGAAAAAAAAAATCATTAGCTTAATGCCACATTATGTGGTGATAGACTACTTTTTCCACTTGTATTTCCTCTGAGCTCTTGCAGCAGTGAGGAGTTGTTTGTTTTTGAGTGCTGCAGAGTAAAGCTGAGCATCGCTTGGCTCAACCAATCGGATGAGGGTATTGTGGATCGTTACATATATGTTGTCAGCTCAACGCAGGACAGGGCCTGGGATTAAGTTTACCATAAGTTTTGTATCTAACGTGCACTCGTTCTTCATTTTCCATGAGCTTTTTACTGATTATTTTTTGACTCTCACAATAAGAGGGGACAAAGCGCGTTCTTTTCCCACTAAATATGGGACAGGTATTTCTATTTCTAAATACTGAATGACTCTGTTTTACAAGGGACGGTTGGCAACCCTAGCTTCACCCCAGAAAATGGCTGTTAGACGATTGTCTCCAGAACCAAAGAGAGTTACAGTAGCTGCACTCTCTAACAATCAGCTTCTTCTTTTTGTGTGATTTAACAGAGATACAGTGTGAGTGTTTGTGAATTATGTCATTTGATAATGATGGTAATGCTGCTGTTCAAGTTCTCGTCCTTCTAAATAATCCACCCATTCTTCAGTCCTGGTTGGAATGATGGGGGCAGAGATTCTGCTCCCTTTATCATCTCTCTGTAACAACATAAAATAAAATCTCATTAGCATACAATATGGTTTGATTTTCAAAGATTTCTTTATTTAGAAAAATCAAGAGATTTACTGTATCATCATCTTCCTGTGAAGAGCCACAGTTAAACAGATACGTTTAAATGAAGACCTAAATGTTTCAGTAATTTGTTAACATGTTTTGAAAAAAAAATGTATAAATGATGAGGAAAAAAATAAAATCTGTAACATTTTTGTCATTGAAGCTCTTTCATGAAGTTGTTAAAGTAAATTCACCCACAGAAATACTTTTAACCTGTAAATCTTTTCTTGAAATATTTAACTAATAAAAAAAGTTTCTGAAATCAAACAACCTCAAATTTCATCATGTTGGTTTGTCGGTACAGTAAGCAGAGACAGCAGTTGCTTAAGGGCCCACAACCTCTTAGGGTCCCTGTCACTGAGACCTGGTGGGCCCCCTACGCTATTGGAGACTAGGAAGTCTCTTTGCAGATGTGGTGGGGCATTTATAGCGCAACACATGCCAGATTTCAACATGATGGTGATAGCAAAGAAGACAGTTGTACTTTTAATTACTATGTTAATAACTGTGTATAGTTCATTAGACGGTTGGTTAAAAAATACACTCATATAACATGTTTCAAACCACAATAAAGATCTTAAAAGAACAATGTATTTGACTGTTTTATTTTTTACTCTACGACTTGGAATTATGGGTAATCCAGAGCGTAGATTAAAATCATAACTGTTACGTACAATGTGTTAGCAACGATGGATACCAAAAAGAGGTACTTGAGTGGATTCCAGAAAAGAAAAAGGAAAGAAGAGCTGCTGCAAGAACGGAACAAACTTTCCAAAATAAACACGTTCTTTCAAAGAACCGAAGAGGCAGAGGTGGACGTTGCTGCTACAGCGAGTAAAGATGGCGACCAGGAGATGAACAGAGAGAGGGGGAGGAGGGGGGCTGTGAAGATCAAGGTAGCCCAATGGCTTGATGTTCTAATATTCTGATGTATATCCATGTATAGTGAAGGTGAAAAATGATGAAGTGAGTATGTATGGGGCACGTTTCGGGTTGGTTATCTACGGGGTGTGGGGGTGGTTCCATAAGCATCTCCCTGTAATGAGTCTTTTGAACTTGGGATGCCTATAACATGTGGTGGTGCGCTTTAACCAATGGTTCCATTAAAGGTGCGCAGTCACTATTTTTCCGTGTGTGATTTGTGATCATATACTACTGAGAATTGCATCTCGTGTGTGCTTCATATGGGGCCCACCCAGATAATGTTGCTTACTTATTGTTGTGTCGTTACGCCATTGATAAAGACTTAAGCAGCTGTGTCTTGTCACGTCAACATGTAATAGAAAAAACATTACTAACCATTTTGAAGAGATTTGTCCGTTTTGAAACTCAGGCATTCAAAAAGAAGACTAGCAGGTTTTGTGTCTGATGGATGATTTAAAATGTAACGGCAGCAGGAGGGCCAGCCACCTGCCTTGATTGGGACATGGCAGCTTTTGTAAAGAGGCCCTCGTCCAAGTCTATCCTAATGCCTAATGTGAAAGATTCTGTAAGTTTTCATTGTGAAACAGATAGTTGCACAACATTTTGCAATAGTCACTCCCTGACAGCTATGGAACCTGAGACAGGAGCCTAAAATAAGCAATTATGGATTAGTATCTTTGTTTGGAGGGAGCTGTCACTCAATGATCCAGCCCCTGGCAAGTTCTGTTCTAAATGAGCGATGACAGAAGTACGTGAACCGGCTCTACTGGAGAGGTAACATGGTTTTCAGCTTCTTCAAGGAGGAGAACAAAGCTCAGGGAGTCAGAATATCCTCCTGTATCCCTCTTTGGAAAAAAAGATAAAGACTTTAGCTGTCCAAAAAAAAACAAACCTCTTGCTCCCTCCGATAGAGGTTATCTTTAAAGCTCAGGGAAACAAGGACATTGGTACAAAGTTAATTTTTTTCAAATGGTAAGATCCATTCATGCATCTTCTCCCACTTATGCAATCAGGGTCACGGTGGGCCAGTGCCTGTATCTCCAGAAGTCTATGGACCAGAGGCTGGGTCTACTTCGGACAGGTCGCCAGTCCATCGCAGGGCAACACACAGACATACAATCATTCACACTCACGCCTTCTCATACTCTGTGGTCTAGGTGCAGGTGTTTTATTTGGCAGTGTTTTCTCTCTATCCCTCCTCTGCAGGGCTGGACGGGCAGGTGAGTTCCATCAGAGCTAATTACCAGCCTTCATAAGGAGCTGAAACCAGGAGGAGGGCGTCAGTTTGTTTACTCTTCAGCGTGGTACAGACCTACTCATTGAAAACCCTGTTTTCTGTGAGACCAAATCCTAACCTCGTCCTTGTCATTTCCCTCTAGAAAACCATCCAGTGGAAGGTCTGGAAACCCAAGCCTGGGATCAGAATCAGAGAGACTCCTGGAAAGTTCTCATACCAGCGCTCCTGCCTGCGCTTGCCTGCCTGTCCACCCTCCAACAAACCAACATAGAGAGAGAGAGAATCTGGATCTGCACCAACAACCTGGACCACTGAACAGCACTTCTTCCCCCAGATCAAGCCCAAGACGTAGTTCACCATCCAAAACATATTTTCACAAATCCCAAAGCTCAAGTTTTTCATCATCCTCCCTATCTTTCCCAGCAGAGCTCACAAGACTCGCGACCAGCTGAAATTCAATCTTGTTCATCTCCATTATTTCAATAAACTTTTTCGCTTATAACGACTGTCTTAGTTATTGCGCCCATCCAGAGTCACACGTTCAAAATATGACACACTTAAGGACAATTTAAAGAAGCCAATTAGGCGACTGACCAAACAGTCATTTTTTTGGAATGTGGGGGGAAACCGGAGTATTACGGCCAGGCTAGAGATTTTTTTTTCTTCTAATTTGAGAATAAAGAGTATAAAATTACAAGAATAAAGTCATAAAATTACGAGAATAAAGTAGTAAAATTACAAGAATAAAGTTGTAATATGACGAGAATGAAGTCATCATTCAACAGCCCGTTTCAGAAAGAAAGCTTCAAGCTCCGCCCAGCAGATGGCGGCCGACCAGCTCCAACAATCAGTTCACTTTAACATCCTGCCCAATTTGAAGCTGGTGCTAAAAGGTTTCCTTATTTGTCAAACCAGAGCCAAAGTATAACTTCACATGATGCTCAACATTCCTCATTTTAGGGAAGAAAGGCTTCTTGTAGGAGTTGTCATAAAATATAACTGGTTTCTTGTAATTTTATGACTTTATTCTCATAACTTTAAGAAATTATTCTCGTACTGTAACGACTTTATTCTCGTAATGTTACGACTTTATTCTGTTAATGTTGCGACTTTATTCTCTTAATGTTGCGACTTTATTCTCTTAATATTACGACTTTTATTCTCGTAATTTTACGACTTTATTCTCTTAATGTTGCGTACTTTCATTTTTATTAATTTTATGACTTTATTAGGGTGACCAAGCGTCCGTATTTCCCGGGACATATCCGTATTTCACGTCCTGTCCCGGCTACGCCCCGGTTTTTAGAAAGTGAGGAAATGTCCTGATTTCACTGGCGCACGAACGCCCGTGTGATGTGGAATCCCTGAGCCGCTGTCCAGTGCGGGCAGCCCTGTTCTTAATCAGAGGCTCTGTTCGAAATCCTGGGCTGCATCCTCCAAGGACGCCGTCTACCTAGACTGGATCCTTCAAGTCCTTGAAAATAAGGGAGGGAAGAGTTTTGTCTGTAAATTCGAACAGGTCCCTCCCCTTCGGGCGGTTTTTACCGCCATATGCTCTGTTGCTTAGCAACCGTGAGCGTTTCTAATACACACAAGCAGGAAAAGAATCAATACCGAGAGGTTTTCAAAACTGTTTTATTTATTTTAAAAAGTTAAAGTGAACAAAGACTACACTCACAAGAATCCAGAGTGGAATAAAGGTTCCAACCACCGGAGCAGGAACAAATAAAATCAAATGTAATGATAGAAACATTTTAGTTATTTAAATAACCTGCTGCTGTCATTTTTGCACATATCTTCTGATGTTGCTGCTATTTTCAAATATCCATTACTGTAAAATGTCCATAGCTGCATATTGGTTATTAATTATCCGGTTTTATATTGTTAAAAACTTTACAGAATTTTTATATTTTTATATTTTAACTTTCTTCCCTATTATGTTATTCTTATACATTTTTCGAAGGTCCTCATTTGTTGTGACCATTTTCAATAATCTTTCTGCTGCTGTAAATTTGGGGATTTTCTATTCTATTCTATAAAAGGGGTAGAAATATATAAGTAAATCTAAAACAATGTATGTATAAAAAAAAAATATCTGCAAAATCTCTAATATTCAACAACAAAAAAATACTTAGTTAAGCATATTGTGCAAAACAACAATAAAAAATTAAAACTCCTATCAGATTTATAGTTCCCACCCTGCAGATCTATTAGAATCTGTCCTTAAATTACAGCCAAACTCAACATTACCGCCAAATATCTGACTCAATAACCATTAAAACAACTATTTTCATTCATTTCAGACGGAACTATTCAGGTTGTATTATATTAAACTGAACTTCTAATTTTTACCACTGTTCTGCGCCAAGTAACATTTCCTTTGATCACGGAGCAAATCCCAATGATGAGACATTTGTTCTTTCAATCAACCCCCCCCACTCCAAGGTGTCCTGGTTTTCCCAAATAAAAATATGGTCACCCTAACTTTGTTCTCGTAATTTTATGACTTTACTCTCGAAATAGAAGAAAAAAAATTCTCTATCCTGGCCCTAATACTTCGTCGCAGTGGATAGAACCCACGCATGCTCAGGGAAAACCTGCAAACTCCATGCAGAAAGACCCCGGGCTGGGAATCGAACCCAGAACCTTATTGCTGCAAGGCAGCAGTGCTACAAACTGCACCACCCTGCAGCCCAATTTTATAAATATGCTCCTCCTTCCATGAACCTGTTCAACCAACATGATTAACTTGAGCTATTCTGTTTACTTTTGTCCAAATTCCTCAAAAAACAAAGCCATATCAGGACAAAGCTTGAAAATCAGTTGAAAATATGACTATATTTTATCTATAAACCATTGATCACAATGGTGAAAAGGTTAACCTGTGAAAGCAAACACTGGGATGGGTTGGTAGGGTTGGTGGTCCCAGCTTGTCTTAATGGGGAGACAGAGAGAACATGTCAATCTTTAGTTAAATTGTTTAAAAAGCTTAATATAATTACAATTTTTTGATGCATCATATTTATGAAATTAAGATAATTTATATTGCAAGAAAAAAGAAAGACTTAATAAAAAGCATCAACTTTATTTAAATTAAAACAAAAAAACTGCTTAGAAATAAGAATAATTTGATGTTTTTAATTAAATGCACTGGACCATGCTACACTTGTAGCTTTATGGTTCCTATATTATTTGTATTCATGAATTCACCAAACGAACTGGACTCTAATATCTTGTTCTATGCTTAGTTTCTATGAATGGGTATTTGGAAATTAATGGTAAAATAAAAAAGGCGTTTTCCTGTTTGCAAATAGCTGAGCTAATTCCAACATTTTTTATCTAGAGAAAAAAATAAATATAGCTTTTATCGCTATATTAACATATTCTTTAAGGTTTCAAATATTCTTTTCAATTACTGAAGACAATCTTTGTTTTCATCTGTAAAATTACTTTTTATAATAAAAAAATGTGCAATTCCTGGCATGTCGTTTCCATCAAATATTTTATTCAGTGACCTTTGATCCAATTTTTTAACCTTTCAGTCCAAAACTCTTTTACAGTGCCTTTGGCTGACTCAGATACGATGAACGTGAAAACCATCACCAACCTCTCCCATATTTCTTCTGTATTTTACATATACTTTACTCTGTATAAATATCTAAAGGTTATTTTTCTGTGCAGTGCTTTTTGTTCTGCATCTCAAAGGAACTTGAGAATCTTTTTGTTAATCCTTTCAGTTATCCCCTTTTCTATCCTGGTGGTTAACGGTCTAATGTGATATTATTTATGTTGTTATAGATCTCCCCAAAGTTTAATGTGAGTGGAAATATCAGAAATATATTTTACTTATCTTAAAAACTTGTTCACTTGTTTACTCACACACCATTTTACCTACTAATTTTCTTTGAAATGCTGAACATTGCATCATGCTTGTTTTTATTTATGCACATACTTCCATCACCTTACTTGAACTGCAGCAACCTGGTTCTGCCTCCAGATTAAACATTAGACATGGACAGATTTTATTTTGTCATTTTATAAACAAAAGGTTAAACACAAAGAAATTTTGTCTCTAGACTATTTCATTTTTTAAAGTGCAGGTAAGCAGCAGTGCTAAAAAACATTTTGGTGAAAAACGTGATGTAAATATATGACTGTATAGTTACAGTTTCAACATTTCAGTTTTTATTTTTAATAACCCATTTTACATAACATTCAGCAGTCTAATGGCAGTGGGGAAGAAACTGTTCTCGAATTTGCTGGACCTGCACCTGATGCTGTGAAGCCTCTTCCCAGAGGGCAGCAGGGAGAACAGTCCATGGTGGGGGTGATGGATCATTGATGATGTTACGGGCTCGGGACACGCAGTGCTGGAATTAAGTGTCTTTAATGCAGGGAAGAGGAGATCCAATGATCCTCTCTTCTGTTCTTACACTCTTCTCACCTTCTTCCAGTCTGAGGCTCTGCAGCCTCCACACACCACACAGTGAGACAGCTGGTCAGAACGCTCTCTATGGTGCTTCTGTAAAGGTGGGGAGGATGGGTGGGGGCAAGTGGGCTCTCCTCATCCTCTGCAAGAAGTACATGCGCTTCTGTGCCCTTTTTTGACCAGTGAGGTGATGTTTGTGATGTGCACCCCCAGGAATTTGGTGCTGTTGACCACCTCTACAGCTGAGCTGTTGATGAGCAGTGGAGCGTGGTTAGGACGGTTCTTCCTGAAGTCCAAGATGATCTTCTTCGTCTTCTCATTGTTCAGGATCAGGCTGTTATCTTTCCACCAGTCCACCAGCTGCTCCACCTCCTCTCTGTAGTCCAGGTCATTGTCGTCTCTCTGATGAGGTCCACCACTGTGGTGTCGTCAGCAAACTTCACAATGTGATTGGTGGTGAACCTGGGGACGCAGTCATGTGTCATCAGAGTGAACAGCAGAGGGCTCAGGATGCAGCCCTGAGGGAAACCTGTGCTTAGGATGATGACATCAGAGGTGTTCTGTCCGACCCGGACTGACTGAGGTCTGCTGGTGAGGAAGTCTAGCAGCCAATAGCAGAGGGCTGTATTGCAGCCCAGCTGTTTCAGTTTCCTCATCAGATGCTGTGGGATGATGGTGTTGAAAGCTGAACTGAAGTCCAGGAACAGCATCCGCACGTGGGTGTTCTTCTCCTCCAGGTGTGCCAGGATCAGTTGGAGAGCAGCAGAGATGGCGTCCTCAGTGGAGCGGTTTTAGCATGCTGGCACCACGGATTCGTCCAGCGAGGTGTTAAAGATGTCTGTGAGGACATCAGCCAGCTGATCTGCACACTCCTACACCCACCCAGGTATGTTATTAGGTCCTGGGGCCTTCCTTTGGTTGACTCTCTTCAGAGTTAGGGTTTGGGTTTTTACTTCAGCTACATCTAGGTTTAGTGTCTCCTCCCCCTGGTGTGGAACGGCTTTCACTGCTGGAGTGCTGTTTAGTGCCTCAAACCTTCCAAAGAAGTTGTAGTCCGTGATCATCCAAATGCCATTCAACATCCCCCTGGTGTTGTCTGCTGGTATCATAGAAAAGGTCCTGGATCTTCTGGCTGTGGTTTTACTTCGCTGATCTGATGGCACGGTATAAGTTTGCACATGCTGTTCTCAGTGCCTCTTTATCACCAGACTTGAAAGCTATGTTCTGTGCTTTTAGCAAATTGAGAAAGTTCCCATTCATCCAGGGTCATTGGTTGGCCCGGGTGGTGATGTTCCTTTTGATGCTGACGTCCTCTATGCATTTGTTGATGTAGGGTGACACAGTTATGGCATACTCATCAATATTTAACAAGTTGTCATATGTTGCTGCAGCCTTGAAGATGTTCCAGTCAGAGATTATCCATTTTGTTTTCCAGCGAGCGGACGTTGGAGAGGAGGATTGATGGAAGCGGCGGTCTGTGGGCATTTACCCTTAGCTTCGCAGTTAGCTCACCTCTGCAGCCTCACTTTCTCCGTCTCGAGTATCTCTTCCTCCGACTGTTATGTTCCGCTGTTGTTTTGTGTACATCCATCCGTAGCACTGTGCAGCTTTTTAAACAGACAAAAAGGTCTTTATTTAAAACATTTTGTGACTGTAACTCCAGCAGGAGTTGTCGATCGTAGAAGCGGGTTTGATGTCTAGTTTGTATCGTTTTAAGCGGCATATTTCGTGAAATTGTCGAGAGTTGTTCTTGGTCGCTGCCTTGGAGCGCCGCTATTTAGATTATGATATCTGACAGCTGAAAAAAGGACATGTATTGCTTAGAAAGGCAGATTGGCAACCAAAGCCATGATGTTGGAATGACTGGACTGTAATGTAATTGAACTGACAATACAGAGGCTTATAAAAGTAGAGCCAAAGAGCAAACATCAGCACTGTATCCTTTTCTCTCCTCCTCTGGCTGATGACTGAACCACTGCCAGCCCAACGATCAAAGACATTCCTCACTTATGCAAAGGCTGAGTTACTTGTGACCTTAAGCCTGGATGACTAAATGAGGAGGTGGAAAACGGTCCAAACATGATGATTCATCTGTGACATTACCAACCCAACTCGGCCAGACTTACTGTCTGAAAGAAAGTAGAGGAGCTCAGTCAGGCAGAACTACCCCCTAACTAACAGCACTGACAGAATATGAGCATCAAGATGTTAGAGACCAAAATACTCTCTCATCAAACTCAGTTTTTGAATTGTTCAACCTGACAGGAATTTGAAATGAATTGGTTTGCAAAGTCTTGCAATGAGAAGCTTATATAAACAGTAGATAAGGAAATTTTTTTTCATCCTCTCCCCAGACTTTCCCTTTAGTAAGGTTTCAGACTCTAGAGCAATTAATTAATTTTATCTCAGCGTTGAGGTTTTGCTTCACAAACATTATGGGTCCTTCGTGTTGCTTAAAATGCAATCTGCATCTTTTCCCCCTGGCCTTAACTGCCCCCACAGTGCAAAGCAAAATTAAGTGGCAAACTGTCATTTGCAGGATGTTGCAATGGATGGCTTCGCAGTTGTCATGTGTTGCATTTTTTATGATAATTTGCAATTTAATTTGTATGAGTTTCTCTCCACTGACATTTTCAATCAGAGCTGTAGAAAAATGCTCCACTAAGCAACATGAGTGTCTTCTACTGACTTATTGTTTTTCTCTTTTTCTCTTTTGGCCTTTAACTAGTCCTGCAGTTTTCAACCAATTTAAGCAATTTTGGAATCAAAACCTTCATCTTCTTCTGAAGGGTTTTACCAGGTCTTTATTTTAAAGATATTTTTTGTAGTTTTTGCGATATTCAGCTTTTTCTGCGTTTTTTTGTCCCATTTAAAATGTATGCATAATTCTCAGATTTCAGCAAAATTCAGCTAAAACTTCACCATCTTTGAACTTTAACTACCTGAGCTTACTTTCAGCTAGAGACACCATTCAACTTTTAAAATGTTCATCCAACATTGGTTTTTATAAAATTGGGATTCAAACTTTACACAATTTTTTTCAGGTTTTCAATTTTATAATGCAAGTCTATGGGCTTATACAATTTAAATCAATTATACATCAAAATGTAGGAATTTTTGTCAGGATTGTGGAAATGTTACCCTCATGGTGTGGGGTTTACATTTTTTTTTTCCAGTTTGGTCCAGACCACCAAGAATTCCACATTCCCCAAGTAGAAATCCAACGAGAGACTTTCTAAAAATCCCAGACAAAAATGCTGGTCAGGCCAGTAAAACCTTAACAATGACTCTCTACTAAAATTTGGGAGTTTTTCAAGATTCAAGATTCAAGATTCAAGATTCAAGAGACTTTATTGTCATTCACATCACGTGTTAGATGAGGTAAACGAAATTGAGCGTCACGGCCTCAGTTACATCCGAATATAAAAAATAATTTATAAAAACTAGCTACAATATCAGATTTTATAAAAACATTTACAGATATATAAAAACAAGAAGTAGAGAATAAAATGTATATTAAAGATAAATTTAGCAGTGCAACATTTTAAAGTGTCTGAGTGTAGACTGCAAATACAAGTTATTGTTAGGGACAGTTTGAGAGTCTCACAGCTTCTGGTATGAAGCTGTTTCTCAGTCTGGTTGTCCTGCATTTGATGCTCCGCAACCTCCTGCCTGAGGGTAGCGGGACAAAAAGTGAGTGTGCTGGGTGAGTGGGGTCCCTCATGATGCAGGAGGCCCTTTTCCTGCATCTGGAGGTGTAGATGTCTGTGGTGGTGGGGAGGTTGACTCCAACAGTCCTCTGTGCAGCCTTCACTACTCTCTGCAGAGCTTTCCTGTCTGCAGCAGAGCAGCTACCGTACCACACATTGATGCTGGAGCACAGCACGCTCTTCAATGAACTGATTTGAATTTCCCAATCTTGCAAGCTAAGGGTTAACCTTCCCCCACATGTGGCACTCCTGACTGCTGTTCAGCGGGTATGAAAAACCAGTCTTCTTCCCCAAAGGCTATATTTACTGACAGTGACAAAGTTACTTATTTCCACTGCCATCTGTAAAGGAAAGTTCTGTGTTTACACTTTGAAAGTTTCCCTCCCCGATTCTTTCCTGAGAAGAGATCACTTGATGCAAACTGTTTAAATAACACTTCTTAATGATATATGTATTAAATAACCAGGAGAAATGACAACAGATTTTGAAATAAATTGTAATATTACTTAGAGAATTTGCTTATGGTTACAGATGGTAGCTGTTTACAAACCGGGCTCGCTTCTCCATGAAGTCAACCCTGAATCCCATTCTATGCAACTCCACTCTGTCACATCCTCACATCATTAGATCATACACATTTGAAAATGAGCAGACATCCATGGCTCCAGCCTTTTCAAAATATTACAGTGTTTTTATAAATCATTGACACCGCTCTCATTCCGTTCCCAAATCTTTGCCACATACATAATGAAGATGACTTTTTATCCTGAAAGTGCTTTATCTTACTACTTGTGAAGACATTAGTTTAGACACGTAACAGGCAGGTATTATTAACGTTTAACAGACTCAGTAGTAGAACTACAATGTGTTTGGATTATTTCATAGAGGCTGTGTACACAGCCTCTATGAAATAATCCAAACACATTGTAGTTCTACTACTAAGGATTACAAATAACACAAGAGAAAAAAACACACAAATTATTAAACACATTTGTTCTAAATTAATCGTAGGCAGAGGTCCAAAGAGCTTATTGTGCTGACTCTGCCTAGAGGCTTCACATGAATGACACACAGTTAAAGATAACTTCACATATCTTTAGCTCACAGCAATAGATTGAGCTGTCCTAGTTTTGTAAAACTCCGAACATACCATTCTTCCATTTTAAACATTTTAGTGGTGTTGAAAGACATATTATTGTACAGAAATGTTCAAACCCTTTGAACTTTCCCACATCATGGCATTTTACAACAATAAAATCTTGTTTATTTTAAAGGGATTTTATGGCTGCTCCAAAACTTTTTTTTTTTTTTTACTTTGTTTATTGAACATTTTGAACATAAGACAGACATTGTTGGGACAAATTCAAAGTGTCAATACAATCTCAATGTCACAGTTCTGTCAACCCCCAATCCACCCTGACCGCCCACCCCACCCACAGGCCAAAACATAAATAAATAAACAAATAAACAAATGAATAAAAAACAAAATAATAAATTAATTAATAAAAATAAAAAAATCAAATCAATAAGGGTAGACATGAATGTAAATGTAGATAGATAAGTAGAGATCATGTTAGACATTCTCTAATCAGGGGTCAAGAAGATTCAAAGAGTCAAAATATCTAAGAAAAGGGTCCCGTGTAGCCTGAAATAACTTGATGGAGCCTCTAAGAGAGAATCTCAATTTCTCTACTTTGAGGTTGTAAAGCACCTCTCGAATCCAGGGGGTTTGAGAATCTTTCCAGTTAAGTAAGATCAACCTACGAGCTAGAAGCGTGGTAAATGCTATAGCCCACTTCATTCCTTTAGGCAAGTTAGAAGTAGAGGGGATGCCAAAGATTGCAGACATTGGATTAGGGATAACCAGAGAACCATATGCTTCAGACAGTGATTTAAAAATCCCTGTCCAGAATAGATTCAACTCGGCTGCTCCAAAACTTGACTCCTAAAGTTGTAGGGAAGCTGTCACAGTCTTGGTTTTGTTAAGTGTTTATTTGTATTCAGCCCTCTTGAGTTGTTTTAGTGTTTAACTATTATTTTGTTGTTTTCTTGTTAGTTCCTGTCCTCCAGGTTTTCCATTTGTTGTCCTCTGCTGCCCTCTGCCTTGTGTCCTCTATTCCTAGCTCTGTTTTCTGCTCTGTCCCCCCTTGCTGTTTTCTCTTTTCTGCCAGCACCTGTTGCCAATTTCCTCGTGAAGCTCTCTCTTTGTCTCTGTTCCCTTTAAAAGCCCTCCTTCTTCAGTTCTTGTTTTGCTGGATCCTCGTCTTACTTCTCATCAAACCTCTGGTCAGTTCTCTGTCGTTCCTTCCTTGTCTCTTCCTGGTTCTTAGTTTTTTGCTTTTTCCCTGATGACTCTTAGATTCTGGTTCTTAGGATATTTTTGTTGGATTTTTTACTCCTGCCTCAGAGCCTGTTTTCCTATTAAATCACCTTATTCATCTCAATCTACTCATCTCTGCATTTGGGTCCTCTAACCAACACCACCAAACCGTGACAATTATATAGATAGAGAAATGTTAATAGAATAGACATCCATTATCTGTTCTAGGTTATGTCCCTCTCTTCTTGTCCCTTTTCTTGTTGTTTTCCTCTCTATGTTTGGACCAAGTAGCACTAAATTGGTGACTTACAAACGACGCTGTCAAGGAGGCGCTATGGACAGCGAGAAACATGCAAAGAGGAGGAGAGTTTAGTGTCGGAGGTCGTGGATGAGTCTCCTCCGGTCATCCATTTTTATTTAGGGAGGAGGAAAAGCGAGGACTGAAGATGTTGTGGAAGAGAGGGCCAGTGGCTGAAATAGTTTAAGCTTGGTTTGAGTGTAGAAGGCTTCCAGCCGTACATGTTTGAGTCCTTGCCTCGCAGCGCTGCCAGTTCTGTTAGCTCTAATGCTTCCGTCAAGACACACAGGCCCATCCCTCTCAGAACACTGGGACGCTAAACTCAATGGGGAAGGAAAGGATTCTGGTTTCAACCGTTGCATATATTAGCTGTGACACATGAATCAAGATGCTAAGACTGAAAACATTTAATTGACAGATGACCGTTGATATATGATTGGCCGAATTTAGGTGTTCAGGCTGACCTAGAACTAACTGGCCTGCAGAAGATAACGGAAAAAATTTTTATTTTATTTATTTTTTTTTTTAAAGAAATGTTCTAAATTTTGGGACAGCATCATCTGTTAAAGAGTACATTAGTATACACGTTCGAGCCAGAATGATTTGACATTTCAGTATGACTTCCCTACGACTTAAATTGGTTCTGGGGAACCTGACATAACCATGGTTTATTACCCATGCCTATGTCCAGGAGACTTAAATAACAAGAACCCAAGACATAAGATGGTTCCTAAAAGTGAATCAGAACAACCCAGGGTGCACCCTTCTGCAACCAGGTTGTTGCAGCATTTTTTGTGTTTAGATCTTTTTTGCAGAACATTAAAGGTCATTACCTCAGCTCATGGTCATCCCATTTCCCCAGGACACTCCACAGTGATTTCATCTGACCTCTGTGTGACACACATCATTCTCTTCTGTTTGTGAGTGTATATTGACTTTGCAGCTGAAGAGTAACTCTGCAGCAAATCATATCCTGCTTGACAGAATCCAGCATTTCACGTTCTGTGTACTCTACGGAGGAGGAGCTGATCCATGTGGGCAGGAACGTTTCACAGCTGAAGAAGAGGATGGAATTCTACTGGGAATACATTTTTACACAAACTGTAAAATTAATTCAAAAAGATTTGTCTATGAAGTATGAGAGTTTGCATCGTCCTTGTAAAGGACGTCTAACATCTGCATAAACCAACAGCCAGCGACATTTGGCTGCTGTAGACAAATAGTAACGATCCCAGCATGTGAAAGAGAGGCCAACATCACATACTGTAAAAATTCACATAGTTCTATTTTTTGTATTTTTTTTTTTTATATAACCCACCATACACTGATTTCAATCTAGAGACTATTTCACATGATGGATCGCAGGTTTTACTAAAAGCCCCCTATCATATGAGAGTCAAATTCACAAAATGTAAAAAAGGAAATTTCCTTCATGTTTTTCTTCTTTCCTCTCATTTGTCAGAGCAAAACAGTGACAGATAAACTGGATGCCGGAGGTCTCTAGGAGAAACCAAATTAGGGGTAGCATACATCGCTACTATTTGATCTAAAATCTCTCTATGCAGCATTCTGTGGGGGACTTAACATGATATCCTTTATTATATCATTAAAGTGATTATCATAAAGAGAAAAAAGACCTTTAATAAAGGCTCAGTGTCCTTTAGGTTTTATTCCTGTTAACAGCCTTTCTCAGTGTCAGCCTGCATAATCCTCTTCTCTTGCACTCCCTTCATATTTCTACATTTCTGGATCTGGATTTATTTCTTGCATCTTTCTTTTACTTTGTTTCAACACACAACAAAAGATAAGAAAGAAGCCGTTTTTTTTACATTGTGGCCTCAAATGTGAACACTAGAAAAAAATTGATCTCTAAATAATTCATTTTTTCTTAAAATAAATGCATTTGTTCTTGAATTTAGGAGGCAGGTGAGACACTTTGCCATTGAAACAAGATAATTTACAAATTTAAAATGAGAAAAACAATAATTGCATTGTTATTTAAAGTGCATATTATCTAATTACATTATTCAAAGAGTTACAATACTAATTCCATTGAAAAACATGTGTATACAAAGCAAATTTTATTTAAAAACAGCTTTAGACAATTTAATTTTTTTGAAGTGCAACCTTGAAAACAGTAATAAATACATAAAAAATAAAATATATATATATATATAAACATATGATTATATTTACAGTTCTAGCATTATTATTATTATTTTTAATAAATAAAATAACCCATTTTACACAACATTCAGCAGTCTATTGGCAGTGGGGAAGAAACTGTTATGGAATCTGCTGGACCCGCATCTGATGCTGTGAAGACTCTTCCCAGAGGGCAGCAGGGAGAACAGTACATGGAGGGGGGTGTGAGGGGTCATTGATGATGTTACGGGCTCGGGAAACTCAGCGCTGTCTCACGGCCTCTGATAGTGGGACTTGTACTGTATCTGTGCTTGTCCTGTTGGATCTCAGTGCTGCATTTGATACAGTTGACCATAATATTATTTTAGAAAGACTTGAATATTTTGTAGGAATTAAAGGGAACAGCACTAGACTGGTTTAAATCTTATCTATCTGATTTCAGTTTCTTTGTTCATGTTAATGACAGATCTTCCTACAAGCTCAGCAAGGTTACTCTGTGGAGTACCACAGGGATCGTGCTAGGACCAATTTCTTTTACTTTATGCTCCCAATTGTAGAGTTATTAGACAGCATGGGATTAATTTTCACCGTTATGCTGATGATACCCAGCTATATCTGTCTATAAATCCAGATGAAGATAACCCATTACATAGATTACAGGCAATGTCTTGAAGACATAAAACCTGGATGACTGGACTTTCTCCTTCTGAATGCAGAAAAACAGAAGTTATAGTCTTTTGGACCAGAGTCTTTGAAAAAGAAGCTGATTAGCCAGTCACTTCATTTGATGGGATTAAACTGATTTCAGATAATAAAAAGTAAAAATCTTGGTGTTGTTTTTGATCAGGACCTGTCATTTAAATCCCATATCAAAGAGGTTTCCTAGAATTTCCTTTTTTCATCTGGAGGAACATTGCAAAAATTAGAAATATCTCCTGTCCAGGATTGATGCTGAGAAACTAGTCCATGCATTTGTTACTTCAAGGCTGGACTATTGTAATTTTTTACTATCAGGAAGTCCACAAACTGTAGTTAAAAGCCTTCAGCTGATCCAAAATGCTGCAGCCAGAGTTCTGATGAAAATTAAAAAAGAGAGATCATATCTCCCCTATCCTGGCTTCTCTTCATTGGCTTCCTGTTAAATCCAGAATAGAATTTAAAATCCTCCTTCTCACATATAAAGCCTTAAATGGCCAAGCTCCATCTTATATCAGAGATCTGATTGTTCCTTATGTTCCTAACAGAGCACTTCGCTCTCAATCTGCAGGTTTACTAGTGGTTCCTAGAATTTCTAAAAGTAGAATGGGAGGCAGATCTTTTAGTTATCAGGCTCCTTCCTGTGGAACCAACTACCAGTTTTAGTCCGTGAGGCAGACACCCCTGCCTAACTTTTAAGGCTAGGCTTAAAACTTTCCTTTTTGGATAAAAGCTTATATAGTTAGAGTGCGGTGGCTCAGGTTATCCTGAACTGTCTCTATAGTTATGCTGCTATAGGTTTAGACTTCTGGAGGACATAGCGACCCCCCCATCTATCTGACGGGCCTATAAACCCCGTCAGATAGCGTTCCCCTCTGCTTAACATGGGGAGAACGGTATCTGATGGGCTTCTGAACCCAGTCAGATAGCGTTTCCCCTGCTTAACATGGGGGGAACATTATCTGATGCAGTGTAAATATCATCAGGCTGCATTACCTATACTCATGTATCCATCCATACCGATTTCTCCCTTTCTCCATATAAGCTAGCATTGGATTGTTCACACTCTCCGCAGTTCCCCTGTGGTGCGAGCAAAGGGCAGCTGTTACGCGCCTTTAGCAATCCTGTCACTTGCATGGTGATGCAGGTATCTGATGGGGAAATGCAGATTGACGTTACACGGGTATTTCCAACTTGAAAACGCTGTTTTGCTGCTGGAGTCCTCCTCACTCTCCATCTCTCTGTGTGCGCTCTACGTAAACACCCGCCAGCGGAAACTCCCACCTACCCAACTGACAGACGGAATCTCACTATACATCAGCCAATCTCATCCTCCCCTCTATCATGACAAGGTGCGCACAAGTCCTATCATGAACAAAGGTTCATTGTGCGACCTGAGTAACGCGCAGTAACGGGGTGTCGGCAATGGTAATTGCGTTATATTTACAGTTAAAGTAATTAGTTAGATTACTCGTTACTAACAAAGGTAATAGCGTTAGTAACGCCGTCACTTTCAACGCCGTTACTCCCATCACTGAATATGAGGGTATCATTCCGAAATTGTAATGCACCATGCCTGTGCTTCAAATCTAGGCCTGCCATGACTGGAATAACTGAGAATTTACACAGACATTGATTTGATTGATTGATTGACCGTTGATTGGGTTTTCACTGCCATTTTCTAGCATTCCGTAAATGGTAACACAAGTTCTTCTAGGTACTCTTTCTCATCTAATATTTCCTCAATGTCATTAAAGCTACAGTGTGTAACTTTTAGCGACATCTAGCGGTCAGACTGCAGGCTGCAGCAACATGAACATCTCCCCCACCGCTTCTCCCCAACAGTACGGGCGAAGCCGCTACGGGGACAAAATGTCTTCCACGACGTCCAAGATCATCTACCTTCTCAAGTGATGAGGTTTCTTTACATAGATAATTTTACAGATAGTATTTCATTAGTCTGTGTAGGGTATAGATTTCATGTAGACTTAAGATAATAAATATACCCGTTATTTTTTTCTACTCTAGGGATGTTGCCTTATTTGGTTCTGGCCCGTACTTTTGTCATGCCCCAAAATTCACTAGCACAAGGGTTTGTGTGTGTGTGTGTGTGTTATGAAGTGTCAACTGCTGGGCTGCCCACTGGACCGGACCTCAGCAGAGAGCCATGAGCCGCCCCTCCTCATCCGGAGGACGGGGGAAGCAGGGGACTGCCTGTGTCCAGTCTACCGTCACCGGGTCGGGTTCGGTCGCTCCTTGGTGACTCCCTGTCCCCGTCCGCCAGGGTCCCTGGACCAGCCCCAGAGCTGACGGCTCAGTTCGTGTGCCCGGTGTGTTTCAACTATGTGCTGCACTGTAGTTGACCAAAATCACGGACGATTTTTAGGTATGAAAAGTAGGACATGTCCGCGAAAAAGAGGATGCTGGCCACCCTACCATATCAACAATTTCGATGTTTCAGTGAGTAAGTGCTTCTTGCTATGATGCATCTTTGCACAGCAGCTTCGCTCATTGTAAACCGACCAATCAGCACACAGCTCATCTAAATATTCATGAGCATACCATAAAAGAAAGAAAACCTGTCGTTTCATTCTAGCGCTTTTAACCATAGGCGGAGTTTCACTTTTGCATCAGGGGGGGCAAAAATATATATATATTTTTTTTTTTCCCACACCAACACGCTCTCACAACGATGCGCGTTAAAGCGCATTACGCATGATGGCACAAGTGATTAATGTAACATTAATAATGTTCAACACCAGTTGTTACATTACTGCATACAGTACAACATAGTTGCTTGTATTAATTTAAAGAAAGTCTTACCTAGTGCAGAAGTAACCGTCTTTTTTTGCGTCCTGCGTAAACGTCCACAACCGTCTCAGGTGACAGCCTGGCAGTGATGTCGCGCTCGATGTGAAGCACAGAAAGGGATGAAAACCGTGCAGCTCCTGTTGTTAAGCGTAGCCAGTTGCGAATCCTTCTCATTGCAGAGAAACTCCTCTCGGAAGTGGCAGATCCAACAGGTAGAGTCAGTGCCAACTGCAGCAGCTTGTATAGATTTGGATAAACGGCCCTTGTTACAGTTTTTTGAAGATTTTCACGTGACACAGATCCGACAATAGAGGCTTTAACAAGGTCCATCTCTGCCCCAGCAAGGTGGTGGTTGATTTTCAGAGCTGTGCATACTTTAGTACGAGAGGCTCAATTCCACTTTTGTCGCATCTTAACACTGCTGCGCAGGCCTGTGCGAGTTCAACAGCTTCTCCCGTGAATCGTCTGTCCAGTTCGCAAATTATGGTATCCAGCACTGGGAAATACAGGTGCTGTTGGAATCCAGGGGTCTCACTCTGGGATATTTGTACAGTATTTAAATCATTTTCTTCTTCTCTGTGGCCCAAAGTCGTTGTTATCAGGAAATTGTTTAGGGAGGTGGGGGTTTGTGCAGCCCTTTATCTTTTCCATACAAGTGGTCCAGGACCAGCAGGTGTCTGACTCTGAATATTCACATCCTCGGGTACGGTGATGTTTTTGTCTCGGCAGAACTGTTTCACTGATCCCCATACATCATTCCATTTGTCAGTCTGTCTCTGTGACACAAAGTGCGCTTTCAGGTTGTCGGTGAGCACAGCTGCTTCGGAAACTGTGAGACTTGAGGACTGAAGGGCTTTGTGTATGACATGAATCACACGCAGTATGTCTTCAAGTACAATGAGACATGTAATAAATGACAACCTGCCCATATGCTCACATAGACCAGTGGCCTCCACTGACCATTTTTCTCCCTCATCACTCATTTCTTTCTGGCACTGTGTAATCGCAGAGTAGTGTGTTTTAACGGCATGCAGAGCACGCCACTTGCATGCCCAGCGCGTCTCGCTGGGCTGTGCAATTTCGGTTGGCTTCATATCCAGAGATTTCTGGACTTCAATAAAGCGATGGTGGTTTGCAGGCTCTGCAAATACTGAGTACAATTTGTTGATAACATTCAGGAATGTTTTAACACTACGGTTCACCGTGCAGCAGTCCACAAGTACGAGATTCAGTTTGTGAGCCAAGCAGTGTATGTACGCTGCGTATGGATGGATCTCTTTAATGCGCTGCTGCACTCCAGACACTCGGCCAGACATTACAGAGGCACCATCGTAGCTCTGGGCAACAATTGGGATATTTTTCAGTCTGCACATCTCCAATCCACTGTTTATGGCATCCACGATCCCAGCTGCATTTCGAGATGCGGAGCAATCAATAAAACACAAAAACCGCTCTTTGATTTGAAGCTGCTCTGTATATATCTTAAACAGACTGACAGCTGCTCAGTTTTGGATGACCTGGCCTCATCTGCGATAACAGCAAAAAACCCTGCGTCCTGCACTTTCTCTGCAATTTCTGCATGAACCAAATTTGCGCATATCTCAATTATTTCGTTCTGAAAATCTGGACTTGTTGCATTGAAATAATTAGACTGCATACTTTGAAAGTCAGAATCATATTTTGAGAAAAAATTGCAAACCTCAAGATAATTCCCCCGAGAATCTGAATCGATAGCCTCCCTGTGTCCACGGAAAGGCAATCCAAGTGCAGACAGCAATCGCACTATATCCACGACTTTACAAAGATAAGATCTGTTCTTCTCAACTGTAGCGTTGTGTCTCTCCGACAATTTGGCAGCTATCGATCCTCCAGATGTGCTCTGTTTGAAGTTTTCCCATTTAACCATACAGTTCTGATGGGCCAGAGAATTTGCATGTTTTTCCAATTTGATGCTTAGTTTTTTCCAGTCACTTATGCCCTTTCGGAACGATTCCTCCACGCTGCTGTCAGTCTGGAAGTGGCGGCAGGCGAAACAGAAGACAGCATCCTTTAAAATTGAGTATTCAAGCCAACAGTACTTGTTGTAGTAGTACGTGGAAAAGGCTCGTTTAGTTTTTCCAAACAATTTTAAAGGAAAATCTGGAAGAATAGGCTGCTTAGGAGAGCAGTGCTTGTCGCCAAGATCATTTGGTAGCTGCTGCACCATAGGAGAGCTGCTAGGCAAGCTAACTGACCCCGACGATTGCCCCGCTCCCGATGGTGAGCTAGCTGGGTTTGCCGAGCTGGTCCCAGGTGTTTCCAGATCAGCATTTGTTGGTTCTGGCTCTGCTTCGTCTTCTTGCTGAGTGTTGGCAGAGGTCATGGGACGTTTTAAAAAACGTCGAATATCCATTTTCAGTTTGCAATCACTTACACAAGGCTACAACTGTATGCTAGCGAGATAAATACTGAGTGGGAAACCCCCAAGTAGCGGGAAACAGTATTCAACGTCACTATGTCACAAGATTGCTGAAAAATAAATCTATTAAAAAAAATGTACTAAGATTCATATTAATTTCATACTACCATGTATTTTAATCAAAACATTAAACAATCAGTACGTATACATTTTTAACATTTATATTTTGCCATTTCCTTGACTTAATGTCATTACATGCTTCAGCCACCATGGGGGGGCAGTGCCCCCCCTGCTCCCCCCATGCTTTTAACCAGGCTTGCATTAGGGCTCATAGAACAGCAAATATGACATTTTCAGCCCAACCAATGTTACACACCCTATTCAGAGACCTTAAGGACCAGCACCACATACCCTATAGAATCATTCTATGACCCCTTTAATGATTCTAATGTTGACTCTCATTAGGGACACAAAAGAGGCATAAGCATAGAACAATGTTTGTTTAATAAACCATATTGTTGGTCAATCTGAGCAGCGTTTCCTACATGGGTCTCACCTTCATGACAAAGCCTAAGCAAACAGCTTGTTTCTCTTTGACCATGATTTCAGCATGATCCACCCTTTCATTTGTTGTCCCAACCCCAGAGCCAGTGGAGCATTTGTTCACATAAAACATATGAGAGTCCCAAAGTTATTTAATAAAATAACATAATTTACAACATTTAATTATTATCCAGCCCGTCAGCATAGGGTATTGGTAAGTTTCAGGTTGTTCTTCACCCATGTTCATATTATGGATCGAACTTTGCTATGTTCAAAGCTTTGAATATTGTTTTATAACCCAATCCTGACTCCTCTACTACTATGACATTTGTTGCATTTCTAATTGTTATGTAACCATTAGTTTTTGATCTCTAACATAAAAAAAAAAAACACTGAGGCATACAGAACACCCTGGCTGTGTCTGAATATCCACCCTAATCAGCCCTATATAGGGCACTATATTGTTGTTACCCCATTTAAATGAGCGTCCCAACGTCTAGTGGATGACAAAGTAGTGGAATTTCCCACAATGCACCTGCAAAAGTAGTAATCATCCATGGTCAATAGATGAGCAGATATATCCTGGAGATATATCATGGGATTTGCTGTCACAGCGGCCCGCTGTCGCCATAGGCTGTCACTACCCAACAGCGGCAACTAATAACAAAGACGGAACAGTACCGTGTGGAGGCAATGTCATGTGACCAACAGGGAGTGAAAAGCAGTGATCATCTGTCTGAAAGGTCAGTTAACTGAGTTCAGTATAAAGTCCCCTATATAGTCTCCGCTCCTTATAGTGATAGAGGGATTTAGGGGTTAGGGTGGACGTTTGGGCCCTGAAAATACTGTGTGATTAAAACAGAAATGGACTATAATCAGTGTTGGGCAAGCTACTTGTCCAGTGTAGTGAGCTAAGCTATCAGTTACTCAACAATAAATTAAGCTTCACTACACAAAAGCTACCACCTAAAGAATTATAGCAAGCTAAGTTACACTAATGTGTTAAAAGTAGCTTAACTACATCAGAAGCTACTTAACGTTGTACCAACCTAATATCAATTCAAAATGAGTCTGATGCACTGGTTAAAATATTTATTAAAGATCAGCCAATGACATAACACAGTGTTAACATTGCTTTATGATCAGCATATTGAAATAAAAACTAAAGTATTTACTAGTAGACAAACTAGTAAACAATCTGCTGTTATTAGAACCAAATGAAAGGTACTGTGTAGTGTTCTACACATGGAGACATGGCTATGAGTTTGCATTCAATGGACATCTATAGGGAAAACAAAACCCTACAAAAGGCATCTTATTTCTTTAGGGTTTCCCTTAGAGAAAACTTCTTCAGACCTCAATTAAACAGTTGATTCAAGTAACAAACAAAACTGTTTACAAAAGAAGGTGAAAAAATAAAGAAGCTAATTAAGAGATACATATATATATGTCTCACCATATAATTTAATTTCTACCTACATATTTATTCATTGTATTTTTGGAGGCAATTAATTGAATGCTTATTTATTTATTTATTGAGCATTTATTTATTTATGTATTTATTTTATATACGGTAGAGCTGTTCCTCCATAAAAAATCTTATCTGTGCACAGCCTAAAAACAGATTTATGTAAACATCCTGTCAGGTAAACTAGGCCATGAAAATACAATATCGAAGTTTCACTACTGCTCTCTAATTAGAGTATCTTAGTGGCACATAGATATGGGAGAATTATCCTGCCATAATGCAAGAGCACATAACTTCAATTAGAGAAAAGAATTTCATCTTCTTGCTCTCAAAACTTATAATGCTCACACTCAAAACATGCGCTCTCTCTCAAATATTTTCTCTTCTCTCTCAAATCTTTGTTTCTTCTCTCAGATTTAATGCTTCTTGCACAGATATTTTCTCCTCTCGCTTGCCTCCTTCTCTTCGCGCACAAACCGCGCTCTGTTCGAGTCTCAGATACGCTCGCAAACCCGTAGGCTCTGCTTGCGGATTTGTTTTGCTCTCTCTCAGACTGCAGTTGGATCGTTGCCTAGCAACCTTTCCAGCCAATAGAACGACAGCCTCGGAAAGGGTGCGCTTGTTTAACCCTACTGAGTGTGCCTGTGCTACTACGCCACTTATAAGAGCGTCAGCTGAAACTGCTATTTACAGTAGTTTTGTGGCTGATTGTTGTTTAGAAATAGAAAACCTGGTTTCATTTCTTAGTTATGCCCTGGATTTTGTAGCGTTTGTGGACGCTACGTCGCTACTTGATCAAAACAATAACGTCGCTACAGGAAAGTTACTTGATAAATAAAGCAGCGACGCTACGGTCAAGCTACTGCAAAATGTAGTTAAACTAATAGCTTCGCTACATGTAGAATGTACAGTACAGTTTTTAGATATTTTATTTTTCCATGTTGAAAAACTGGTATTTTTCCTTTTTCTTCATAATTACGCTTTACTTAGTGTTGCTCCTTTCACTGAAAGTTTTTAGTTCAGAGGGTATGAATTTTGCTATCATTGCCTTCAAATGATAAAGTAGGACTTTAATGGTTAGGTTTAGATGTGTCACAGTGGGGTGGAGGTTTTTGAGGACCCAAATGCAAAGGTCAGAAGGCTGAGCTGAATCTTGTAGATTTAATGAGTAACTGAGGCAAAATCCAAAAATAAGAAGAAACAAATGAACAGAAAACATTAAGGGAAACTCACGTGGGGAGCCAAAGATGGGGAAGAAGCAAACAACAAAAAACAATTAACCAGTCCTGTGACTGCAGAGGTGGAGAATATAAAGGGAACAGAACAAAGGATGGGCTAATAAGCCTAATATGGAGCAGGTGTGAGTGGAAGTAACTAGAAGGAAGCCAAGGGGAAAGGAAAGAAGCACAAGGGGGCAACAGAGAGTAACTAAAGACAACTTGAATATAATGGAAAATAAACTCATAGTCCCAAATGGGAAGGCCCATAACAAGATGTTCTTTAATTCATTATATAGATAAACTGAATTGAATTTTCTAAAACAGGACAAAAAACAAAGACATCGGTGTATTAATACCATAACCCTGTATAACAAAGTCTGTTTCTTCTTCAGAGACACACAGGCCAGTGAACTAATCACAGTTAAAGTGGATTTGAGTGTTTAGTTCAAGAACACCTTGATGTGAAAAGCCATGGATCAAAGCAGCAGCCTTTCTAATGACAGATGACCTCTCCCTGTCCTTCCTCTGGAGACTAATCTGAGACTTGCTGTGTGAACAGATCTATGTTGTTTGATCTAACTGGTGTCTGTAAAAGAGAAAGATGGAATTTGTATGATTGTTGAGTCAAGGATATACATTTCAATAGGTTCAAAAGGTTAAATTCTAAATATATATGTATTGGATTTGTCTGTCTGTCTGTCCGCCTGTCTGCTGGTTCTTTCTAGAGGCCCCTTGGACACCTTCCTGGGTGTTTCTGGAGAACACCCAGGATACTAGGACTTGCTGAAGGAACTTAATCCTTCTGTTGGCCTTTGAACACTTTGGGCTTTTTTTTAAACAACTATGCTATGCCGATTTGGTCCCTGATGAGCAGAAGAGGAGTCCAAGCATTAATATAAGTACCAAGTAATATTGGATACATTTAAATATCCGTTCCAGTGAGCTTTGTTTTTCAGATGAAAGCACCTTTTGAAAGTTATACCCTTTAGAGGGGAAATGAAATGTTCAACCAAACAAACTTAATTCCACACATTGTATTTTACTATTCTCAATAATAATATTACAAATGTGAAAAATGTAAAAAGGACACTTTGATTTATATTTTTTGGTAAGGGCGCCACCATGTTGCAGTACCTTGGAGACATCATGGGGGTTGGTCCGTGGTTTACCTAGCAATTTCTATACATTGGATATGCAATAGGCCTACATCATAACAATAAAACCTAAAACAAAGATTCAATTTTTCTTTTAGGTTTATATTTATATTTTTTACATTTGTAATATAATTATTTAAAATAGTAAGACACTATCTTGTGAATTATGTTAGTTTGCTTGACAGTTTCTTGCATTATTAATCTGATCTAATATTTTAA
Organism: Cyprinodon brontotheroides; assembly: GCA_018398635.1. Classification (NCBI taxonomy): domain Eukaryota; kingdom Metazoa; phylum Chordata; class Actinopteri; order Cyprinodontiformes; family Cyprinodontidae; genus Cyprinodon; species Cyprinodon brontotheroides. Next base: position 31,390,246 of record JAGKQL010000004.1, on the reverse strand, counting down.
TCTAACAATATAGTTTTTTAGTAGCTTATACTGGGAAATCATTCAAATAAATTTCACCAATGTTGTAAACAGTATATGTGAAATTAACCTATATAATGTATTATATAATAAAGCTACTGAAATTAATGAACTTTTTAATGATATTTTGTTTTAATGAGTATTGCTGCATCTTTTACATATATTTAATTATATTACTGAAACAATGTTCAATATGCAATTTATCAATAAATAATATTTATTGAAAGCTTTTGCTTTCATCTCATTACTGTTTACACCAGAGTCATGATCTGGCATATTTGCTCTCCCTTAGTGAGCGTTCGTCTGGCTCTGTCGTTTTCCCTCCCTGCCTCAATTAGTGGATTCCACTGAACCTCCCCACATACAGAGCCAAAAAAACCCAAAGGCTCTGCGGGGGATTTCCAGCTTAAGAATTTGATCACGGGGAATGAGGCCACACACAAAACCCTTCTTTTCCACTGGCGTAATTAAGTTCGGAGATGAATGTGTGGGAATGTTGAATGGACAGACTAACGGAAAGACAAGTAATGATCTGGCACGAATGTTCAGGCTGAAACTGAATATAACTAAGAGGAAACAGGTGAGAGGAATAGAATTATAAGTGAGGCAGGAAGTGAAAACGGCAGGTGAAAGGAATGACTAATTAAGGGAGAGCAAACAGGCCAGATCATGACAAATGGCTACTTCTTTACAACATATACAAGGTTCATGGATGTAAAGAGATGTTGGTATTGCTCTCTATCCAAGTACAATTCACTGTCCTGTACCTGAATAAAAATATACATTTATCAAAAGCAGTTTTATTTCCTGACCTATTTTTGGTATTTACAAACTAACACATTCTTGTTGCTGGTTTAAAATAAAAACCACAATTAATATAGGAAAGAACATTGTTCCGGTTCTACTTGCAGAACACATATCAAACTGAAGCTAAAGGAGCATAATGTAATCAAGATAAAACATGAGGCTTTTCTATTTTTCTACCTTAAGACAATAAAATGTGTTTACTATACAGGACAATGGGAAATCCTGTAAAGACGCTGCCTCTTCTCTGTTAAATCTCCCAGGACTTAGTAAACATATGATGCTTTATTTCTGTGCCTCAGCTGCAGATGGAGTATCTGTGCCTCTTGCAAAGAAAACAAAATGTGTTTTTTTGTTTTTTTTAGGTATGGTCTGCACACTCTGTTTAATATGCAATTATGTTCCCTCTCTTAATTGCCACAATAAATGCTATGGTAAAACCCAATGGATTCACGAGGAAAGGCTCAGATTTTCTCCTAATTCTCTCCTCTTCTCATTTCTGTTTAATAATAATAAATCAAGTTCTTCTTCTAAACTGATTTTGCCATCCATACATTTGTATTATGTTTCACTGGCTCCTGGTTCTGTAAATAGGTAGATAAGAAGCTTATATTTTCAAAACTGTTCAGAAACATAAACTGTGGGTAACAGTTACCTTATTTCTCTCATATATTCATAGATTGTTACAACTAAAACTTGCGTTTCTAATTAGATTTCTCCTGCCAATAACATCTGTAAATACACATGAAAATAACATATTTTGTTTGTTTCCATTGCTTACCCACCAGCATGAAACTCTTGTTTTCTTCTTCCGAATCTCTTGCAATTGTATTGTCTATTTTTGTAAGGCGAAACAAAATATTGCTCTAGTATCAGATTTTGCCTGGTTTTGTATAATGAGTTATGAAGCAACGGTTTCCCAGCACTCCCTGCTGTTTAGAGACAGCCTCAGTCACAGGAGATTATAGCGCAAATAGAATTGAACATGTCAAACAAACAGCCGAAGGAAAAATACTAAAACTGAAAACTGCAACATTCTTGTAGCATGGCTGTAGCTTTGGTCAGAGGTCTACATATGCTAATCATCGACACAGATGTCCTATAATTTGGCTTTTATTTAAAGTATATACCGGTATCTAGATATTAACATGTTATTGCCATGTCTGATTGATGAGATAATTTTTTACTAGTATGTCAAATGTATGTTTAAATTTATAGTGAATATTCTCTAATCCATGCTGGACCAAATACAGAAAATAATCCCAGCTGGATATATGACTGCTCTTCTAATCAACTTCAATCAAAAACAAACAACACATAAAATATACAGTAGCCCCTAGAAGTCTGGTGCTGCACCTCTCCATGGAACAAGAGGGAAAGAAAAGAGAGGACAAAATAAAACATGACAAACTACCCAGAACAAGAGCAATCATCTTATAGAAACCCAGCTAATACATAAATCCATTAAGCAAACCCTATGAGGATTAGTGTGTACCCGTGGATGGTTGGAACCAAACACCTGTGATACATATGTATGGGTATGCTTGCATATAATGGGTTTATAAGGGTTCTTTTGAAGGAGAATAGGCTCAATAACAGGTGTGAATGGCCACAGACTCGCCCTGCAGAGCTCTGCGCCAACATAAAGGCAACCAGAGCCCTAGACATCTAAAGGAACCCCAGACTATAGGGACACATTCATTATAATGCACATGTGTCCTTAAAAAAAATGTTAGACAATTTCAGATCCACTGGACGCACAGACAGAAATGAAAATGATAAAGAGAAAAACAGAAAGAGAGAGAGACATAAGGCCAAGGGTTAACAGGAAGCAAAGGCAACAGCAAGGAATTATAATTTGCTCATAGACTTTGCAGAAGTTTTTACAGTGGATGCCATTCCTGACACTAGCAGGATTCAAACCCAGGTCCCCCAAGCAGCTGTTGGGACTGGTTGGCTGTTGGGACAGCACACACCCTGGAACAAGCCCTGAAAATTCGCCATTTCTCCCAACATTTCCCTGAAGGAGTAATCCCAGCTTTTTCCTCCCCCTTTATAGTCATTACACTGTCACAAGTTCAGAGCAATAAAATTCATTCCCTGCATTTAACCCATCCCCTTCAGAAGCAGTGGGCTGCCATTTTGGGTGCCCGAAAAGCAGTGTGGGGTTAAGGGTCTTGCTCAAAATAGGTCTGAGTGTGTGTGTGTGAATGGTTGTTTGTCCTTTTTGTCTCTGTGTTGTTGTTGTGCCATGTGCCATGATTGTGGTTTTGGACATTAGGAACCAGTGTCCATGTTTCATCTTGACATGATGACCGCAGAAGAGGAAGAAGTTTTTGGTTCATGGAGCAGCTGTGAGACCTCTCTTCTTTGCTCTGCCCCTGCAGAAAATTAAATTAAATTTGTGAAAATATAATTTGATCATGTTCCAAATTCTTCCTGATAAATTTTGGTTTTCAAATACAAAAGCCATCTTAAACTGTAATATGGTTTTCAACCATGTTTCCCTTCCTCTTTGTACATAGTAGTTTAACTTAGTTTAGTTGAGTTTCACTAGTTTTTAGTCAAGAGTTTTTTAACTGAAATATGTTTGACTTGGAGCTGAATGATTTTTGTTAATAAACTCTTATATTTTTGAACAGAAGTTGTGGTGAATTTATTCCATGTATTTGCAGAATTAACTGTTTGACCATGATTTGAGCCTGAGTCACGATTTCATTTATTGTTCTAACACACAGCTAGTAGGACGTGTGTTCATAAACAATTTATGACAATCCGAATAATATCTGATTAAAAAAATTATATTTGCCACCCCTACCAGGAAGGGCATAAAACATCTTAAAGTATCAGAACATATGAATTCCCAGCTGGCTGGGAACTGAATGTAATAGCTATTCACAACAGTTGCCCTGGAGGACTGGAGACCTGTCCAGGGTGAACCCTGCCTCTTGCCCGTAGACAGCTGGAGATAGACACCAGCACCCCTCATCCCTCAGCTGGGATAAGCGTAATGGAAAATGGATGGATGAATGAATGGAACGGGTGCTTCTTGCTTTGTGGTAGAGATTCCACTCATATCTATATTAAGCTTAGTTGTTTTTCCACTATTTTTCCCAACTAAAATAAGTCTCTTTATCCATTCGAATGATTTAGATAAGATGGTTAGAAATGGACACATTGTGTCAGGGTTAAATCTGCAAACTCATCTCTGCATTTGGGTCCTCATAAACCTCCACCCAGCCTGACAGATTGGCTGTTCCAACTGGACAATTCTTTGTTTTTATACCATAGAGGATCGGTAATCTCTACGTTCTTGTTAACCAGCAGCAAAATGTATTGTTTGAAACATTTTACTTTTTATAAGAATGTTGCTCAGGGATCTTTTTCTCCTACCCTTTAACTCATCAAAGTGATTATAAGTAAAGCTCAAACAAAGTGTCTAATTGACTTTTCACACCCAAACTCAGTCAAATATAACCCACATAGGAAGTTGTAAAAACACCTAAAAATTCTCAGAATGAGAATTTGCAACTGGAATAAAAGAAAAGTCATACCCTAACTTTTTGTTCATGCTAAAAGGTTAAAGACTCAATCATTATTTGCTGAACTACAGCCTTTGTTTCCCTGATCAGAATGAGAAATGCTTTATTACCATGTATTGCTTTGCTACACGTAAGATGAGTTTGTTTGGGTGATGAGATATTTCAGATGGAGTTGAACTAAATTATTTGATACTCTTTGAGACCTGATGCAACCTTCACCCCCTTTCAGAAATCCTTACAATTAAGGTGACCAAACGTCAGATTTCCCGCGTAAGGATTATAGTCATGTCCTTACCCGGCGTCCCGGTTTTTTTTTAGAAAGTGAGGAAATGTCCTGATTTTAAATTACATTAATTGGACTCATTACATTTACAGGCACTAGTGCACCGCGCATCGACGCTGCGGGTGACATATATCCCTGAGCCGCTGTCAGTGCGGCAGCCCTGTTCTTAATCAGAATATAGATAGCGCGGCTGTCAGTACGCCAACAACACGCAAAAGCGCAAATGTATGTTTACCGACGATTTACAAAAGGGTTTCCCCAGTTTCAGACCGGGTCGAGACAAATGGGAGTGCCTTGCAGCACATATGTCTCAGTGTCCAATGGAGGTGCTAGGAACCTGAAAAGCCACCTGGACACGGAAAGTAAAGATAGTCTATTGATATGTTTGTTCGTATTTGGTACATTTTGAATAATTTTGCTACACAAGAGGTATTTTTTTGTTAATTTGCTCATTTGTTAATTTATTTTTTCCAATAGCCTACAGGACAGACATTATTTCTGTTCATTGCTGAGGCTGAGTATCATGTGTTATTGGGAATTGAGAGTTATTGTTAACTTTTATTGTTAAGTGAGGGATGTTTAGATGAGACATTAATTCTTTCATTGTGCTATTCATTCATAAACAGGAATTGTTAAGCATTTTTAATAAATAAATTTTGAATTGTGTAAATTATCGTTTGTTATTGGAGTTATTGCTGTTGACTTTTACTGAAAAGCATTTTTTAATAAATCAACTGTAAAGATCATGTTATTGTAGGATTACGAGGGTCTATGTTAAGTGAGTGCATTGAGTGCATGCAACAGACATCTCTATGCATGGGAACAGAGATTACCCCCCACCCCGCCTCCCCAAGGTGTCCTTGTTTTCTCCAATAATTGTAATGGTCACCCTATGACAATTATTGAAATGAAATTGTTTATTAACAAAGAACTCTAATAAGGAAGATTATTTCAGAAATCAAAATTTAAATTTTATTTCAGTTTAATAAGGGAAAAAAAAAATCTGATTTTTGACTTTAATCTCAGAATTCTGACTTTTATATCAGAATTGCGGATCTTAATGTAGATGGGCACCATGAAGGAAGAGATGTGCGAGCACTCAGCTATACTGACAAAGATTGAGTTTTTTGGAAGGGCCAGTTACACATTGGTGGAAAATTACACAATTAGGCGACTTTTTACGTGCCCCGGTGATGCTATTTCATTAATGGAAGAGCAGAAAGTGATTAAAACAAGAGACCTAATCTCTAAAACAGACATAGCTATGGATTGATGCTAACATGTTTGATAGCTGTCAGAATTCAGTCAGAATTCTGAGATTAAAGTCAGAATTCGGGGGAAAAAAAGTCAGAATTCTGAGATTAAAGTCAGAATTCGGGGAAAAAAGGTCATAATTCTGAGAAAAAAGTCAGAATTCTCAGATTAAAGTCAGAATTCTCAGATTAAAGTTAGAATTCTGAGAAAAAAAGTCAGAATTCTAAGATTAAAGTCGGAATTCTGAGATTAAAGTCAGAATTCTGCGATTAAAGTCAGAATTCTGGAAAGAAAAGTCAGAATTCAGAGATTAAAGTCAGAATTCTGAGATTAAAGTCAGAATGCAGAGATTAAAGTCAGAATTCTGGAAAAAAAGTCAGAATTCTGAAATTAAAGTCAGAATTCTAAGATTAAAGTCAGAATTCTAAGATTGAATCAGAATTCTAAGATTAAAGTCAGAATTCTGAGATTAAAGTCAGAATTCTAAGATTAAAGTCAGAATTCTGAGATTAAAGTCAGAATTGGGAGTTAAAGTCATAATTCTGAGAAAAAAGTCAGAAGTATCAGATTAAAGTCAGAATGCTCAGATTAAAGTTAGAATTCTGAAGAAAAAAGTCAGAATTCTAAGATTAAAGTCGAATTCTTTAGATTAAAGTCAGAATTCTTAGGATTAAAGTCAGAATTCTGGAAAGAAAAAGTCAAATTCAGAGATTAAAGTCAGAATTATGGCAAGATTAAAGTCAGAATGCAGAGATTAAAGTCAGAATTCTGGAAAAAGTCAGAATTCTGAAATTAAAGTCAGAATTCTAAGATTAAAGTCAGAATTCTAAGATTGAATCAGAATTCTAGATTAAAGTCAGAATTCTGAGATTAAAAGTCAGAATTTAAGATTAAAATCAGAATTCTGAGATTAAAGTCAAAATTTGGGAATTAAGTCAGAATTCTGAAATTTAAGTCGGAATTCTGAGAAAAATCTGCATTTTTTGATATATTATACTGAAATAAAATGTAAAAAAAAAAAAAAAAAAAATCAGTTAACTTGTTGTTCTTTTTCAATGGCCATAATCCTATTCCGTACCTTGACGTCTATTTTCCCCCTAAAAATTTTCAGGATTGACATCAAATCAGAAGTCAGTCTACAAACCAACAGCATGGAGGCTCCTCTGGCTCAGTCTGAGGGGCAAAGATACTGATTGAAGCTGCGAGTCTAATTACACTCGTGGTTATAATGAGAAACTTCGCAGCGAGCTCGAGCTGCTCTGAACTGACCGATGATTGACAAACCCGAGCGCGCGCTCACTGAAAGCCTCTGACACGCGCACGACGGAAGGTGATCAAATGCGGACAACAGAGAGCACGGGGAGGCATCTGCGTGGGGAGGCATCTGCGTGGGGAAACATCTCCGTGGGACTCTCTGTGCGGAGGATTCTGATTGGACGCGTCCGGAGCAGCATCCACTGTGGATTTCATTTACATTTTTATTTTCAATCTGCAGTTTGGAAACATTCCCAGCTCTTCAGGACCCATGTGAGTTTGGTGACATTAGTATTTCTTATTATTTCATGTGTACATTTAGGATCATATTTTTTTCCTGTTAATGTTTTTGCTTTTTAATCGTTGGTTTCAGACCAAGAAGTAAATTAGAATAATTTGACATGATTCTAAATCCATAAAAATGTGTATAAATGATAGTGGTTTGTGCAGCTTAAAGCTGATTAAGCCTAATAATTATAGGGATGTATCTATGCGGTGAGAATTCATTGCTTTTCTTAGACATAATTCTGTATTTATTAAAAATTTTACCTTTTCAAATAAATCCATGTTTAGCTCAAATTTGATCAAAATTTTGATTAAGGGAGGTTAAAAGACATTCCAACTTCCTTTAAAAACCTGATACATCTATTTATTTAGGCTAAATTAAGAACTCTAAATCAGCTCAGCCTTATTTAGCCTTGATGCTAATATTTTTAGTGTTTAAAACCTGCTAGTTGTAGGTTACATTAAGTCCATTTTCAGCACACCAATATAAACCAAGTGTCCCTTCTCAGTGGATGTTGCTCCTGATAGACTGTTGCAGTGAGCCATATACCAGCATGAAAAAAGTACCACTATTTTTAAATATGTAGTCAAGCCTAGTGGAAATTACAAGCCAATGTACATTTAACAGTTATTTTATTTAGATTCTACTAAAAAACAATGAAAAACAAAACAAACAAATACAAAAAGCAGTGAAACATTGTGTTTTTTTCCCATTCAAGGCGAGATATATCTGAATATTAAAGGTTTGCTCTCACTTAGAATGCTCTAAGGTTATTTTTTCAGTTGTTTATAGAAAAATCACCTGGACATTGTTTGGCTAAACAATATTTAAAGAGAATCATACTCCAATAAACCTAACAAAAGAAAGACAAGAATGATTCCTCATTATTTATACTGAGCCTTTAATCCTTTTTGAGGTGAGGGCAGGGACTGGTAGGGATTGGAGCTGAGGGGCCAGTACATTTGTAACTGTTCCCAGTTTTTGTGAAAAAAAAATATAAGCAGCAACATTTTGTTAAAGCTGTTGAGACAAATTTCCTTCTAAAAGTGCTGTGCTGCCCACTTATCCTGATTAGTTTGTAGGTGTTGCTACAGGAGGTGCTGAAAGTTCAATACTTCAGATCTCCTTCTAATGCGATTTGTTAGCACCAAGTGTTTTTCCACATCGCCGAGCATCAAAGGTGGGTCCTCCTCAGCAGACTGCTCCATCCCTGGCAGCCTCTGTTTCTCACACAGCTTATCTAATTTCTAGTCTTGAAATGCAAATCAATGCAGATAAATCTTTGGCTTTAACTTCATGAATATGATGTGTGTATATGTTTGCTTTCTCTCCCTTCGGCAAAACAAGCCTCTTTGTTTCCAAACGAAATGCTGACTCCATGCTGAGAGTCGCAAAATGAACGTCTCTTTCTGCTTTCCTCCTCCGGGCGTAATGCATCAGCAAAGTTCAGGATCTGACCTCAATTCCAGCAGTGACCTGCTGGCTTCTCACTGCAACTGGACAGCAGTGGACAGGACCCCACAGCTGCCTACTTTTTCCACAGCAGCAAAAGTCAGAGTGATCATTACCTTCACCCTGTGTGGCATATCTACTCTCTGCAATCTGGCTGTTCTCTGGGCAGCCAGCGGCCAGAGACGCAAATCACACGTACGCGTTCTGATCGTCAACTTGACAGCAGCGGATCTCTTGGTTACATTTATTGTGATGCCGGTGGATGCTGTGTGGAACATCACTGTCCAGTGGCTTGCTGGAGACCTGGCGTGTAGGTTTCTGATGTTCCTCAAGCTGCTGGCCATGTACTCGTGTGCTTTTGTCACCGTGGTGATAAGCCTGGACAGACAGTCGGCGATCCTCAACCCTCTGTTGACAAGCATGGCTCCGAAGAGGAATAGGATCATGCTGATGATAGCGTGGGCAATGAGTGCTTTGCTCTCCGTCCCTCAGGTGAGGAAATATTTTATCAGTTGCTTTGGAAAATAATATTTAAAAAAGGAAAAGCAGACAGAAAGTCAATAGAAATCTCGCAAACAGCTGATTTAGGCACAGGATTAAAGGTATACTAGAGGAATTTTATAAATTTTTGAAAAGACCCACCCTCTACACTTAAAAAAAAAATGCACATGCACAACCCTGTACCAGCTCCAAAAAAGGAATGTCACCCTAACCCCTAAATCCCTCAATCACTATAGAGCGGGGACTATATAGTGAACTTTATAGTGAAATCAGTTAACTGACCGTTCAGATAGATGATCACTGCTTTTTGCTCTGTTTGGTCACGTGCGCCATTTTTCTTATTAGTTGCCACTGTCGGGTTGCGACAGCCTATGGCGACAGCGGGCAGCTGTGACAGCAAATCCCATAATGCTTTGCGAGTAGAGCTCCCTGTGCAAAGCATTCTGGGTTATATCTGCCTCTTTTGAGGCCTTTCTTTTCTTCTCATACACTTCGTAGACACTTTTTCCTCTTACAACCCTTGGCCATTTTCAAAGAATGGCTGTGAGAAAGGTGAGCTTCAATGACTGTCTGAAACCGTAGCTCACCACCGAAATATGCCTGAAAGTGCGCAGAAAAATATAGCTAACGGGATGAACATGTAGGAAGGCCTTATGTAAACATATCACCAGAATGATTGACAATTAGGAGAACCACTTATTAAGATGATCCACCTGGAAATAAAAGATGGTCCTCTATACCTTTAACCTCCTACATAAAGACACCGGAAATACAGACCAATTTTGAAAATATTATTATTTCCTTATTTTATTTAGTG
>JAGKQL010000004.1:31352851-31371106 GCA_018398635.1 Cyprinodon brontotheroides | reverse complement strand
ACAGAACTCAATGGGATTTACAAAATGCTAAATAAAACACTACAGGAACGTTTTTTCTTCACGAAACTTTTTTTGGAACGTCATTGAACAGCGCTGACGACACGGTGAGTAGCATATTTTAAAAAAAGAATGTTTAAGGTTGTTTTAAGGACATTATCGGACATGCTCTATGCTAGCCATTCTAAAGCAGCCAGGGGGTGATTCTAAATGAGCCAAAAAGCAGAGACAGGAGCAATTGTCAAACTTTTGGTGTCGATCATTCGATTTCATCCTGGACACTACAGAAAATGGGCTTAAAGTGTAAAAAACCGAACTTCTCCTTTAAACCTCAGCATCGTGGGGACCAACTGTCCTTATGGGGACCTCCACCAGGTCGCCTTGGGGGAGGTTATTGTTTTAGGTGTTAGGTGTTAGGTTTAGCAATAAGTTATAATATTTTCCAGAAGGTTTGTCGTAAAGACGGAGACGTAAAATAAATGTGAGCGTCCACACGAATGCATGAAAACGCTGCAAAATGTATGCCAGGCCTGTAAGTGGCGCTGTCGTGCCAAAGCAAAAATAGGCGACGAAATGTTGGGCATGCGCACTAATATTTATACCTGGTTGCCCTGCTGGTCAATTTTTGTGGTTCAGTCAAATTCTGGTGCTGAACTATGTCGTCGATATTGCTCTGTTCTTCCTGGAGATATTCCAGAAGAAGAAGATTCTGTTGTAAGCCCGACAGCAGGGTGAGTAGCATTAGCAGCAAACATTCAACACAGTACGGCGCCATTGTTGTTGTGATACTGTGTCGCGCATGCGTGTTTAGAGGCGACACTATGACGCATGAGTGTAAAAAAAGAAATGCGGTTAGAGCTTGTTGATGAACGCCAGTAAAACGCTTTCAAAATCTTTCCACTCTGAAGGCTGAATAAAAAAAAGATCGTTTACAGACCCCCGAAACCCCGGCTTCGTATGGATGAGAGGCTGGTTTGGTAAAAAGATTTGTGCGTTTATGCCAGGGTTCGGCTTCGTGTGGACGGGGCCTTAGTTTAGGCTGTAGAACTCAGCTAAAAACAGTGTTGGGATTAACACATCATTAAGCGATGGGTTACAGTAAATATGTTACTTTTCTAGTAACTAGTGTTGTAACTTATCACTGTGTAAAAGTCAGCGACATGTTAGTCTTTACTATGCTTAAACAGATTTGTTATTCGTTAATTGCGTTTATGAATAAGGACTTCAGTTTCCTGGTATAAGTGCATGTTGGGCATGCAACTGCTAATGGCAACTTCAGCATGAGCACAGAGGAGAGACGATGGGGTAGAGCCACTGATCCAATGACAGTGTTTCTACTGGAAAAGTGCTCAGTGGGAGAAGCTGTTCCTGGCATTGGGTGGGGTTCTGGGATGTTGCATTGTTTGGCCCCATCCTTTTAGGAGAACCGGCTGTGCAGCAGCTGGGATACAATCACCATGCCCGAATGCATCTCAGCTTGTGGTCTCGGTTTGCCTTGCTGCCGGCCCTGAGCCTGCATGCGGCCTATGCCCACAGTCAGGTGGAGGGGCGATTGGGGGTGTCTGGCACCTGGGCTTGGGTGGCTGGCGTGCTGTACTTGGCTTAGAGAAGTGGACTAGCTGGGTGTCGTTATTGCCTGGAAGCCATCGGTATAAGATGATGATATGGAATTGGGGGCCTGGAACGGCTGTGACTGGCAGGAAGCGGGGTGGGCTCTTTGGCTACATGCTCTGGCGTCTGTGGGGGCAGGTGTGCGGTTTATGGGGGGATGCCTTAGGGGGCCCTGGCCGGCATTATTGGGGTAGGTTGTGCTTCCTGGGGGATAGCCTGGAGTGTTGTTTGGGGTAGTCCTGGGCTACACAGCTGCCCTTCGTCCTAATCTGACCGCTTTTTCCGCTTGCCCCAAAGCAGTGTGGGGGTCTGTGGGCCGGTTCCCCCAAAGGTTATTGGCCCTCACACCCGGGGGGATAATGTATGTATGAGGATTGTAACAATATGTTTAGTGTCTGCCTCTGTGCGTGTCTCCGTTTAGTGGCCCCATTGGATCTCGGCACTATGGCATATGTGGTCGGGCCTCTCATGGTAGGGGCCTCTCTGGGATTTGGCCCCTCGGGGGTCAGGCTCTTGAATGCCCTTCTCTGTTGAGCAGAGCCATCCGTCTGTCTGCCCTCCTTTTGTCTGGGGCTCGTCTCGCCTCCTTTTCTATCCAAGGCCCTGTAGGGTGAGTCTGGGGCCCCTCCAAACCTGCTTTTCAGCATATTTTCCTACTGAAGTAGCTTTGTAGGTCCTTTATACAAAAGCATACCTTTGCATACATTCCACAGAAGTTTGGTTCCAGGCGTTCTGGGATACACACTAATACTAGATACTAAGCAGCAGCTACAGATTTATACCACCCTCAATAATATTGTGGACTTTATAGATTTCTGCCTTCGACACATGGATATCCAAGGGATACCTGCTGCCTTTGAAGCTTTTTTTTATGTTTACTGTGGTTATCTGTTATCTTCTTCTTGCTGCTGTTGTGTTCCCTGTTTTCTTTCCCTCATCTCATGCAGGTGTTGAAGCAAACTTCAAAGAGTTTTTTTTTATATCTTTTGTTCTGTATTTTTGCTGTTTTGTTCTATTTTCTCTCTTTTTATGCACTCTTACCTGTCTCTCTCTTTCTCTCTCCCCTTAGTTCTTATACCCTCTTTCTCTCATCTCTCACCTCTCTTTCTGTCTCTATGTCCACTGCAATATGATTATACTACCTAACTTATTTTCATAACATTTTAAAATACAAGTAGCAAGCAGAACTTTATGGCAACAGGCATAATGGTCTGCTTGTGAAGGAAAAGCTGTTGGGTTATCGTTTAGCTCTGGAACATCTATTCTCGGAAAAATATTGAAAAAACAGGACACACACACACACACACACACATCACACACACACACAAATAGAAAAAGTGCTCACTGAAGGTAATTTTTAATGCTGGGATCATACTTTTTTTTTGGAATAGTGTAGCCGCTGTTAAACTATATGCAATGCTATTATTACCAAGTATATATTTCATTTTTGTTAAACACCTTGAAAATCATTATTTTTCAACTCCATACATATTTTACAGCCATTTTATATGGCATTTTACTGATACCTTCTAATGGCAACAATGTCTGCAAATATTTGTGCATGTCAGTTTGCACTTGACTTTTAGAGGTACTAAAAATATAGAAAACTGTGTAGCCACAGTTGACTCTCTGATTTGGAAATTGGCATGTGGTAAATGATCACATTTTGGTAATTGGGGCTGGGCGATATAGAAAAAAAGCATGTCGATAAAAAAAATGCATATTGATAGATATCGATAATTATTGAAAAGATTTGGGTCCATATTTTATGCGCAGCCTGCCTGGACTTTATATAATATTGCGCTAAATGATTTAATTTAATAAAAAAAACACAAACACAGACTTCTAATTAAATATTTATTTAACCAAAACTTTTTTTAACTATAACAGAATTGTTTTTAAAGAAAAATAACTTAAGAGACCTGAGTTATGTTATTAAATACCGACAAAGAATATAAACTAAAGTGACCAGAAAAGTGACCAAAATAAATATAACAACAGCTCGTATGCCCCCCCGCCACCAGCCGCCAGCCTCGCTTTTCCCCTGCTTAACCTGAGTTATTACTTTGAAGTTTCTGGCCCCTCAGCATTTTGCATCTCACCTTGTTAGAACTCGTGGGAATCTGCGCCCAGAACTGGAAAATATATATATATTATTTCTTCCGGCGATTCCCTCAGGAGAGCGTATTTGGGAGGCCTACACAGCTTCATTACTACTTGCGGGTGTGGCGGCTGAGGATAAAAAAGTTGGTTGTGTTATCAGACCCTCGCTTTCACTGGTTCCCACACATTTTCCAGATGACTCAATGGTTTGTTTTTGGTCAGAGCTTTGCCATGAATCGAGAAATACTGCCAGACTGCCGAATCACAAAAGACCTTTCTTTTGAAACAATTTCTCCCTCCGCCTCTCCTTCGCTGCACAGCTTCATGTGCTCTGTGTTGTGGTTTAGCGAGAGGGTGGCGCTTTGGTGGGCATCGCATGCCCTGGGTCCGCGGTGATGGCGATTGAGTTGGAGGAAGCAGCGACCCAGCATAAACCTACATGCTAGGCTACAATGAGAAGGGAAGGAAAACTACGTTTCTTTTTTATCGAACTTCTTTATCGAACACCCTCTTTTTCTATAGTTTTCATGCTTCACACGTCTATCTGATCGATATATATGGATTATTGAATTATCGCCTCAGCCCTCTATTTGTATATCCGCCACAAAACTTCCGCAACCATTTAGTCATTTGAATATAGGTTTGCATATGAAATTCAACATAAAATGGCAGAGTTAAAAGTGTGGCAGACCTATAGAAACCATGCAGCATCATTAATAATATGTTCTCTCCTTGCTCTTGGGGTCCCTTTGGGCGTCTGGGGTTTTGGGTCCCCGGCGCTTGCCTCAGTGCTCTGGGGGGATTGTCTTTGGCTCTTCACAACCTCTATTGACCATTTTTCCTTTGGATAAATTTTACATGCACAAGTGCACTCTCACAAACAACTACTACAGGTGCTTGGCTCCAGGTACTTAGGGATTCACTTCCATACAGAAAGCCCATATTCTTATCTTTAGATACCACAGTATACATGTCTCTCTTTGCAGGTGATGAAGCAGATTGAAGATCTTTTATCATTGTCCTTTCTTGTAACAGCTACACTTTTGCACCTTCAGCTCAGCCTGCTGTATTTGTGGATGCTGAAGTATTTCAGCTCCTGTGTTACCAGTTACTTGCTAAAAAATCTGAACCCCTCTTCATAATAGTGTGCAGTGTTATTTTACTAGAAAAGTTGGTCCTGATCTAGTAAGATCACAATAAAGAGAGCTAAGTGTGTTGTGCAAACAATTAATGCACATTCAATAACTTTTTACAGGTTAGTGGAGTGGAGTGGTTGCTGTGTTTAAACAAGGATTTTGATTTTGTGGTAATGGCTCGCACCATGGGGAGTTTGTGTGACCCAAAGGCAGTTGAAATGTGCAACTCAACTTTGCTTTGCCCACAGATGGTATCTCTATGTGGAAAAGATGCAGCCAGAAGGAAAGACTTTTTCTGTTTGAATGAAATCGAAAAAAGAAAAGAATGAAAGACTTGTTGCCTATGAAATTATTTGCAGTCAAAACATGCAGCAGTATAGCCTCAGGATCCTGGGCCATTTCAACTGTTACACCAGTCAAGTTTGTGGCTTTAGTTTTTGAAAGCAATGTCACCCAGAAATGCTGTCACCTCGACTTTTCTGAAACTCCTGAAGCACAACACCATTTTTTGCTTTGGTTTTTGTAATAGATAGATAATTTGTTTAATTGTTTTCTTGTCTTCTGTGAAATATATGTCAGATTTTAGTGCATATAAAAAAGTGGAAAAATGTTATCCAGCAGATATTCTCCCCCAAAAGTAAATATGGCTGCGTCCAAATCAGTTTATCCAGCAGCTAAAAAATAGCATTTCTCAACAAAGGATATTTTAATAATTTCTGATGCATATTCTTCCTCTTCTCTCGCTTTCTCTCTGCAGACATTGTTGTGAGTGACTTTGCATCTGATTTTCAAACATGCCAAATGTTAATGCAGGAGCAGGACCCACAGTTTATTAAATAGCACTGGGGTTGCCAAGGGATTACATTTGCATATAACTTTCCTGGTATTTTGCAGGTTTTGATGATCAGCATGTGTTCCTCATACTGACAAAGACTAAATGGCTTATTCTTCCTGTTCTGCTCATTTACAGATGCAATTTTTAGTAGAACAGCTTCACTCTTGCTATAAAATTGCATATTTTCATACACGCAAACCTCTAGTAGTTTAGACACCTAGTGTTTTGAAAAAAGATATATAATTTATATTGTTGGTCTAACCTGAGCACAGCATGTTCTGGTTGCCCCATGTCAACCTTCAATAAGAATTTCCTTTACAAAGATTGCAAGCTTCTTGCAATCCCTCTTTCATAAGCACCAGCTTTATAAAGTGTATGACTTACAACTGTTCTGTTGGCCCGAAGCTTTGATGTAGAAGTTTGATCTGGGGGCGCATCTGGCCTCAAATTAACAATTAACTAAATTAATTGTGAATCAGCGAATCCAATTCCAAAACACAAAAGGACATTTTTTGTTTTTGTAACAGCGCAATGTAACCAGCGGCTTTCAGGGACGTTAAATGAGCTTGAATTTTAAAAATGATAAAAGTTCATACAAATGAATAATCCCTGTATTGAGGAAAAATAATTGCATAAAAAATGTATTTTTTTTTTTTACTATTCAGAAGATTCGCCTAAAAACAGACTATTTGCTGTTGCTTTATCACTGATACAGGATCATTTTATGTGCAAGCCTTTTAACAGAAAATGCATTAAAGAAAGATGATTGTTATTCATATTTCCTCTCAGTTACCAGGTAACCTTGTGAGCTTCATTCATCTTTATATTCTGCAGTGAACCAAACTAGCAGTTGCAATGGACTATAATTCTTTAGAAAGAATGTGAAATGATAGGATCATACAATAGTGGACACAGGTCTAAACGTGGGCCTACCAGATAATCAATAATTGGGATGTTTAGTTGACCTACATCTGTTGAATTAGGAATAATATATTTTCATTTACTATATAATTGTGAATTATGGGCTCATTCCTCTTATGTTGATATGGTGGGCAGTTTAAGAGCATCTGATACTGAAATGGCCCATCTTTAAAAAAAAATAACAGCTCGATCAAAAGAATATGGCCAATATGAAAAAAGTTTGAACTCTCTTATAACAATGCATTAGAATTAAACTTTTAAACATGCTTGTTTCATAGCTTCTCTTATGCTCCTTGTTTTATTGATGTTTAATTTTATTAACCCGACATGAAGAGTCAGAGTGGAAAAGATATGCGGCAAATGCTGTAGGGTCAGGAGTCCAGCCTGTTGTGGCCATTTATGCTAAATTTTTGTAATTTGTTATTTCTACAAATTTAGTTTTTGTCTTTTGGTATATAAAATATATTTAAGTTAATTTAGAACCAAAATGTGTTATTTATTTTTTACATTTGGAATAGTTTGGAGTAAGTTCTTAATTGTTTGACCCTCCCATTAATTTGAGTGATTAGGAGCACACCAGGTGTTGGAGGATGTTTGGTAAAATGTCTAGTGTGGACGGGAGGTTTTGAAAAATGATTTTTTTGACCACTTTTTTGGAAGCTTAAAACATAAAATTTCATTTCTACTAAGTTCCAAGACACTTGAAGTATTTTTTAAATATTTTTTATTTTTGCTTCTTAAGTCAAGCTGGAAGTGTGTACAAAAACAAAATCACCTGTTACCACCCACGGCCTTCATTGGAAACTTTGGTATTCTATTTTTGTTGGAACAGAAGGCTGCGACACAGCCCAAGGCAGAAACATCGAGATCAAAAGGCCTGGTCTATCAAAGTCATGAATATTCCACCTGTACAACAGAGGTTTAAATAGCTGGTGAAGATTCTCAGCCATCCAGGTCATAGTCATTCCAAAAAAGTTAAAAAACAATCCCCTGGACTTTGTTTCCAAGTTTGAAAACGTTTCGCTTTCCATCCAGGAAGCTTTTTCAATTCAAAATGTGAGAAATAGTGTCGAGTTCCAGGCTTTATAGAGTGGACAAAAAACGAAATTTTGTTTTGGCTTAAGAAGACATGCAAATTGAACTGGAAGAATGGGTCCACCCCTTAGGAATGGGCTGTCGTTTGGGTTCTTTTTTTAGCCTGCAATGCCCATTACTCATCTATGTCACTGAAGTGGGGGTTGTTATAGGGAATGGTTGGCCTGGCTGAACAGGCGAGATGTTCTGTTCCCCTATATGGGGGTTGGAATTGCGATGATGGCTGAAAGGAATCACTGAATTGTAGGTTTTTGAAAGCTGAAATCTGAGTCCAACCCCTCAGTTTAAGGTCGGTTTTCCTTTCTTAACATAGATGGCTTCCTTCACACCCCTTTAAAACCACCTGATTTCTTTGTCCACCTGTGTTCTTTTGTCAAAGTTCACATTTTGGACAAAGCAGACAGGCGTTTTGAGACGAGTGTGAAGGAAGACAGGAAGAAAAAACAACCTTAAACAACCCCCATTCCAAAGGGACAGACCCGTTCGTCAGGTTCAAGTTGAATGTTTTCTAAGCCAAAACAAGTTTTTGGGCTACTTGATGAAGCTTCAAACTTAACCATATTTCTGACATTTGAATTGAAAAAGCTTCCTGGATGGGAAGCAAAATGTCTTCTAACTTGGAAACAAAGTCCAGTGGATTATTTTTTTTCTTACTTTTTGTAAAAGTTTGAATAGCCCTCACATGTTTATGGTGTTGGTTGGATCATGCTGTGGGTCTGGTTTGTTGGTAGTGGTGTTACATCATGCAAAGTATATACCGATCATGACTTCTAAACACAACTGTACTATCATGTTTGAAACTCCTCATCTTTTATTCTTTATTGCTGTTTGTGTTTAACACAAATCTAGCAACATAGACTAAACTGCTTGGTCCAAAATAGACGTTTTCCTGTCCAGAAATTTTACTTAAATGAGGATTGTGAAAGACAGAAATTACTGGCATTCAAAATGAGACTCTAATGTTTGTTTTTTTAACTATTTCCACAGATGTTCATTTTCCATAATGTAACTATTACCGATCCAGCCAACTTTACCCAGTGCACCACTAGGGGAAGCTTTGTCACTCACTGGCAGGAAACGGCCTACAATATGTTCACCTTCTCCTGGCTCTTCCTGCTGCCACTGGCCATTATGATCACCTGTTACAGCAGGATCTTCATCCACATCTCTGAAGCAGATGACCAAAAAAAACGCGTAAATGCAAAAATCAGACTCTAAAACAAAGACTCTCAAAGGCGCGAAAGTTGGTCATAGAATGGCAAAATCGCCGTTGTAGATTGTTCCGTAATATGAATAACAACAGTTCAGTGCCAGTTGAAATGGTACGTAGAGAGAAGTTCAAACCCCAATCAACATGTACGCGCTGTCAGCACCATGCAAATCTCACAATTCTAAACTTAAACCATAAAACTGGAACCTAAAACTGGAGATCCAAAGCGAAGCACCGAATTGAATCCAAGCTTCCGGGGATGTTTCCTTATTTGGTTCTGGCATGTACTTTAATCATGCCCCGTAATTGATTATACAGACCAGCCCACTGGTTCACTGGCAGCCAAGCAATATTAATAGAGGTAGATGTAAGAATAACAGTTTATCTGTTTAGCCTACAGTTGAACTTTACTTGTATTTACATAGTCGATTACAGAAGCAGAGCGTGTGTTATACTGTTAATAATAGAGCCAGGGGAAACCCGCGAGGGCATAAATGCGATGTTCCAGGCCTGCACGCCAGGAAGGGGGGAATTTTCTGTCTTCCCAAGGATCCAAAGACTCCACCGGCATGGATTGGCGCACTTTTGCCTATCAAGAAGATCCCTGCAGAGTTTTGATGCTCAGCTGTTCATTTGCTCAAAGCATTTTACCACAGACAGCTTTCAAAGATTTTGGACAGTTCAAAGCAGGATTTGCTTAACCTCTTTGCTTCGAAACGAGGGGATGTTCTGACCATACTGCCATCACAACTGCAAGCTGGAAGTATGATTTAGTCGCCAAGCTGTTGATAGCAATGCTAGCATGTCTATGCCGATGACCCAGATCACCAGGTTTCCTGAAAAGGAGAGACTGCTGGGCCGCTGACTGGACCTGGGCGCGCATTCGAACCGGAGCATGTCAAAATTCCAGAACTGGAGCACGGGAAGCCTCACGGCGGACGGGGGCAGGTAGCGAGCGGGGGACTGAGGCAGCGGGGGCGGAACCACGGAGCGACGCCGACATGTAAAGCACATTGCTTCCCCACCTCTGCCCCGCGTCCTTTGTGTTTTAGGCACAGCTGTGCTGCACTGCACGCCTGGATGATTACAAATTACTTCACGACATTTTTGAAACGGCCGGGGTGCATATGCGCCATCGCACAGTACTGCTGGGTTTTACGCTTGTTTCGTGAAGGTACGGTGTTTTAACGCGCCGATACATCTTGCTCAACGGCTTCGCTTCGTTAATAAATCAACAATGAACTGCGTCATCCCTAATATTCGCGCCTGTCGTTTCTTCTGGAGGGCTCAGGCAAGGTGCTTTGAAGGTTGTTCAGCAATATACATCACTGCGGCTAGCTTGTCAGAAGCCGCCTATTCAGAGGGTGGACCAGCACCAAATACCTAACAAATTATTCTATGACCATTTTAAAGCAGAGGCAAGGAAATTTTAGCTGTGCGCATGGCCTGTTCCCATATACTTCAGTCGTGGTCCATAGAGGTTTTTCAGAGTTATTTTAGGTCCCGGCTGAATGCTGAAAACTTAAAGTGTGCTATAACAAGTAAATTATTTTCACACTTATATCAACTTATTTAGTGGACCTCTTTTATTTTTTAAATTTTTGTTTTTTGTTTTGATTTACAGACTCAGTGTTTTTGAAAGGTTTTGAAATTATTTACCATAGCCTCAGTTTACTTTCATGTAACAAAACTTGACATTTTACCAGTTTATTCACCTGTAGAAGCGACTATAGAGTGAGTTGAACATATAATTCATAAAAGGGATGATACATGTCCATTTTTCTTGTAGTGTCCTCTGATGAACCACACCTTCGCTGCTCAAAGAACAACATCCCAAAAGCCCGAATGAGAACGCTGAAGATGAGCATCGTTATTGTTGTTTCCTTCATAGTATGCTGGACTCCTTACTACCTGCTGGGACTTTGGTATTGGTTCTTCCCTGACGACCTGGAGGGGAAAGTCTCACACAGCCTCACCCACATCCTGTTTATCTTCGGGCTATTTAACACCTGCCTCGACCCCATCATCTATGGCCTGTTTACCGTACGCTTCAACAGAAGACTAAGAAACAACTATAGCAGGGCTACCATCATGTCGGGGCTGGACACCAACATGGTCGCAGTGGAGTCTGTGAAATATACTTTATCTGCTTTACCTTCTAAAGGAGGATCCCCAGAGGGAGAAAACGATAACTGGGGACAAAATGAGCAAAAATCCGCTGACTGCAGCTTCTGAATGGATTCAGCTATTGAGGATGAGGTCATCATTTGGGCACAGAGAGTAATGAGTGAAAAGAAACAGCTATCAGGGCGAGATTGAATGTTTTTATTTAGTATCAAATATTATTTCTCACCAATTATGTATAAATCTATTCAGCTATCCACCTATTTCTTTCTCACTCTGTATAAAATTATCTTTCTAACTCACTAGTATCTGGTATTCAAGTAAGGTGGGTCAGTAAATGATATTTTATTCTGCATTCACAAATACCGTCAACGTTTGGTCAATGCTTTCATCTAAAGACTTTTTGTGAGGCTGCAGATGTCCTTAAAGTCTCTACATTTCATTAAAGAGCATTCTGAGTCCATTAAAGGTATAGTGGAGGATTTCCACAAATATTTAAAAAGATCACCCTCTCCCCTCCAAAAAAAATAAATGCACATGCACAGCCCTGTACCCGCTCCTGTACACCTATTACATGAGTGCGAGAGCGTGCACAAGCCCACTTTTCCTCGTGCACGAGCCCATTTCTCCTCGTGCACGCTCTGTTCAAAAGTTGCTGTTTGCATCGCTCATATAAGCTTACTTTTCTTACGTAAACACAGGACCAGAATGATTTACAATTAGGAGGACCACTTATTTTGATGATCCACCCGGAAAAAGAACATCCTCTACTATACCTTTAAGAGAAACACAGCTACCAGGACAAGATGTAATGTTTTTATTTAATATTAAATATAATTTTTACAAAACTTATTTCTTTCTCACTCTGTATAAAATGATCTTTCTCACTCACTGGTATCCATATGTCTGTTCAAGTAAGGTAAATGATATTTCATTCTGCATTCACAAATAGCGTCAACATTTTGTCAATGCTGTCATCTAAAGACTTTTTGTGAGGCTGCAGATGTCCTTAAAGTCTCTACAATTCATTAAAGTGCATTCAGAGACCCTTAAGTTATACATTTTCACATTCTCTTTGGCTCAGTCAGTATTAAAAAGTATCCATACCTGTTGAATTTTTTCCATATTCTGTTGCTTCACAGACATAATGTGTAATTTATCAGGATTGTCATGAGGTAGATGGAGACGTGATACTATTTCTTACCCTTGGAAAATGGAAACTGCTGATTGTTTGTATTCATTCTCCATGAATACTTTGTAGAATCTCTTCCTGCTGTAATGTTTCTGTCGACCTTGCACAGCTTTTGGCTTTTTAGTTTCCCTCTCTGTGTAAAAACAGCCGAGGCCTGGTTGAAAATGTTGAAAAAACATTAAAAATCCCTTCTGTAAAAACAAGGATGAATGAATTAATGTTTGACAGCTTAAAAGAGGTGGGTAGAAACTCACTCATTTCACGCAGCTGCATTTAAATTAGTGGATTTTTTTACTTTTTGGGTTAGTTTTACTGTATTAAACTTTTACCTTTGACTTATTCTTACTTGAGAGTGAGTTATATTTTTGGCTATACTTTTCTGTTCTTCCCGAAAATATTCAGTACATCTTTTTATTATTTATTTTATTATTTATTATAAAAAATTTTATTCACTTATTTTCTAAAGTATTTACCCAGGCTTTCCCACAACCCACAAAGCTACAGAGTGTCTGGGTGATTGTCGACTGTTCTGGACTCAAGGATTTTTCAACATTTTACATGTTTTTCTGTCTGTAACTTGTTTTTGATTAAGTGCATGAGAATTAATGTGAGATGAAGACCTCCACAATTTTCTAGGCTTTAAATAGTGAAATCCTGACGTGGATCAGAACAGGCAGGGAAAATTGGCAACACTGTATCTGTTCTCCCTTGCAAGTTGTTAATAAATAAAGGCTTGAATGAAAAATACCAGATCTCAAATTCTTGTTAAAGTCATTGTAGGGAAGCTGCTGTTCTAACCGCTGCATTTCTGAATTCTCAGAGTGGTGCCCGACTTTACACGTGTGAATAAAGTGAATGTGATTGGTCGTGGGAAATTTATCGCAAGCAAGTTTGGTTGTTTATCGGAAGCATCTTGCTAAACAGTTAGCAACTTAGTGCTAGTAGGTTCCCAATAGGAAATTCCATTGGGACCAAGTAGCACTAAACTGAGTGACTTAAGCAAGAGGCACACTGTAAAGGGAACGCTATAGACAGTGGAAACATGCAAGAGGAGTGAGAGTTTAGTGTCAGAGGTCGTGGATGAGTCTCCTTCGTCATCAATTTTGTATTTAGAGTAGGAAAGTAGGGACGAAGATGTTGTGGAAGAGGACGCCAGGGCGCAGAAGCTTGGTTTGGTGTAGAAGGCTTACAGCCGTCCCATGTTTGAGCCCTTGCCTCATAGCCAACGCTGCCAGTTCTGTTAGCTCTACACCTGTCTGAAGAAACAGGCGTCCATCCCTGTGATCACTGGGGACGGAACTCAATGGGAAAGGAAATTATTCTGATTTTTAATTTCAACCATTGCGTGATATTAGCTACGACATATGAATCAAGATGCTATGACGGAAAAAAATTTGATTGAGATGATATATGATTGGCCCGAATTTAGGTGTCCAAAACTGTGCGTATAACTAACTGGCTGCACATAAGATAACAGAAAAACCCGACAGATTTTAAGAATGGTTAAGAATTTTTTTTTTTAAAAAGATATTTTTTTATTTAATATCATCTGATAAAGAGTACATTTATATACATGTTTAAGCCAGAATGATTTTACATTTAAAAATGACTTCCCTACGACTTTAAATAAGACTTAGACATTTATTTCAGTTGCCAGCAGAGATGAAATGGAATTCTAGCCCGCTGACTGGAACTAAACTAACCTCCTCGAGGCCCACATTTTGACTCATGCAAGGACATGGACACAGCTTTAGGCTCTTTTGGTCCAAAAACTCCTGGGCTGATGCTGTGCTGCAGATGCCTGGCAGAAAAAAAAAAGCTTTTAGTTTTAGTGACATAACAGCCAATGCGTGTGGCAATTACATTTTTCATGCATTTTCTAATTGTTGTCTTGCATTAACTGAGAAAACGACTGTGGGGTGATTAAATGGTTAATATCCTTTACTGATATAGGTTGGCTTACAGGAGGAGGGGAAAAATGTTTGATAATAAACCAGTGATGCACACTGCACTCTTTAAGGGGTGCTGACCTGATCACCTGTGTGGGGTGACCAAACACAAAGTAACACTTGACTGTCAGGTGGAAGGAGAACGATCCATTTTTTTCAACAATCTTAATCCAGACCTAAAACCTGAAAATTGTGTCGTCCATTTTGTTTAACTCCCTACCCAATATTTTGTAAAACCACTGTTTTCTAAGCTAAAGAGAGATCCCCACAGACCACCACTTCCATCAATCCTGCTCCCCGACATCTGCTCGTAGGAAAACAAAACGGATAAATTCAGACTCGAACTGTCTTTGTCATGATGCGTGGTTGGTTTGCTAGCCCAAGGATGCAGAACTCACAGACTCAGAGGCAGGATAAAGTCCAATATTTATTTATGAACACCGGTAATCTGCCCTGGAAGGCAGAGAGGACACGAAAACAGGTTAAACTCAGGGATCAAAAACTAAACTGAAAACTCACGGGTTAAGCTGGTTCAGACAGGCAGAGTAGCACAAGTAACGGACATGGCAAGGCGTGGCAAAACATGGCTAACATGAGCAAGGCATGCTACATGGCTTGGGAACACATGGCTTGGGAAACACAAGGCTACGGTCCGGCTCAGAGGAAGCTCCTCCCTCAGCTTAAATAGCAATGTACTTAATCAGCAGAGCTGATGGGGGTCAGGTGTGAGTGCTGAACAGCAGCTCCCAGGGAAGGATCCATATCGCCCTCTGGAGGGCAAACCCCTGGATCCAAACAGAAACAGAAGCCCACAGAATGGGATCCACACCGCCCTCTGGAGGGCAAACCATGGATCCCAACAGTCTTCAAAAAAGGAGATATGTAACTGCTGCGCCATTATTCAAACGGAGTCTGCAGAGCCAGCAGTACCGGACGGTGCTGTTGGTCTGGGGGAGCTGATACTGTACCGTGCCAATAGAAAACAAAGAGCTCTGCGTGAATGGAAACTCCTCTGAGACTGTTCCCACGCAATCTTCAGCATCTAGTCGGGGAAGCACAGTCCTCTGCAGGTGAAATTGAGAATACTTGCCTGCCAAATGCTGAAACATCCCTGAAACATCCCCAGCCAGCTCTTCCGGGCCTCCTCCAGCTTCCACACCTTCTTCAGCAACGTCTGTCGTTGCTAAACCTGCCGATGGCAGCACTGCTGCTTCAAGCACGTCAGCCTCTTCAACCCAGGGGGCTACCACCCTCACAGCATCATCATCATCATCGTCCTCTTCCTCCCCTGAGCCAGGAGAAGCGAGTTCTTCAGGAGCTGGAGGCAGTAGTAGCAGCTCAACAACAACTGCTGCTTACCTTATCAAGGCTGCGCTTTGAAAACTGAAATTGTCTAGAAAGCTGTTCTAAACGAAATTTCTTTTTGTTACACTTGTGTAACAAAATGACATAATTAATCTGTCAAAGTATAAGTCTTTGCTTATACCGTATCAATAAGCTTAAAGTTGTAGGGAAATCAAATTTAAATGTAAAATCATTCTGGCTTAAACTTGTGTATAAATGTATTCTTTATCAGACGATATCGTCCCAAAATTGAGAAAATTTCTACTTTACTTTAAAAAAAAATCTGTTTTTTTTTCTCTCATTATTTTATGCAGGCCAGTTAGTTATACGTCAGCCTGAACACATAAATTCGGCCAATCATATATCAGCTCAGCCACTGCCTCATTGCTGTTATCACCACAGTCATCATAAAGTCGTCTTGTCTCAGAGCTTGGTCAGCTGTTTTGCATTGCGAATAATCCCCATTGCCGCTTTTATTTCCAGGCTGCTGATCTGGCTATTGTATTTCCTTCCTCCTTGTCGATTTTCACCTTTTAAGGGCTGCCTTCTGACTTTTGGTCTAGACCAAGCTTCTAACTGTTCAACGCTATCTTAACTAAAAATACTGGTGGTGGTTTAAAACTCATTCATATCCTTCATCAGATCTGAATGTTTGATTATTTCAGTTGTGTTTATAAACCATTTCCTCATCACTCAACTCTCTCCTGTAATCCGTCATTCCAGATGGTTTTTTACCAGGCTCCCTCCTATCATTCATCCTATCATTCATCCTATCATTCATCCTATCATTTACCCCAGCAATCATCCCATCACCATTCACCTAACTTCACGTCACCATCCCATCACAAACCTTTGGTAGACCTTCACGGCAACTGGCCCCATTTTGGTAGGCCTTCGCATCAACTGGCCCCAGCCCCTTTTTGTAAGCCTTCATGGCTCGTCTCCTCTGTTACTAGTCCTGCTGTTCTAGCATGCTGTCGTATCTGCCTCAACCTCTCTATGTTTCCTGCCGAGGTTGAGCATCAAAGAAAAAGTAATTGTATTAATAAATTTCTCCTAATTGTCTTTTTCTTTGTGTGAGTTTTTCAGATTAAAAATAAAAATTTATGATGAAGGACACTCATCCACCTAATTCCCACACTAAACAAATCCCCTACCTCTTGCATGTTTCCGCTTATCCATAGCGTTTCCTTGACAGTGTCGTTTTTAAGTCATCAATTTAGTGCTACTTGGTCCCAATGGAATTTATTGGGAACCTACTAGCACTAGTAAGTACTAGCAGAGTTGCTAACTGGTTGGCAAGATGCTTCTGAGAAACCGACCACAATCAAACTTTGCTTGCTTGAACCTTCCGCTACAACAGTCCCGCCTTGATAAACAACCAATCACATTAACTTTATTTATTCGTGTAAAGTTAAGCACCACTGGGGAGAATTTGGAAAACAGCAGTTTGGAACAGCCGCTTCCCTATTACTTCTTTAAAGGAGAAATATTACTTTTTTATGTTCAAATGATTAAGCTGCTTCAATCCATCCCTCTTCTCGCAGTGGGGTCGGTGCCTATTAGGCGAGAGGTGGGGTCCACCCTGGACAGGTGGACAGTATGTCCCTGGGGTAACACACAGACATATAGCCATGACCTCACATGCCTAAGGACATTGTAGAGAAACCAATTAACCTAACAGTGATGTTTTTCATCTATGGGAGAAAGTCGGAGTACCCAAAGAGAACCCACGCATGCACAGAGAGAACATGGAAACTCCATGCATGTTAGGGCTCAGAATTGTGGACAGAGAATTACAAGCAGACAGATGTTATTCACAAAAGTGATTATTTATTTTATGTTGGATCTTAAACTTAGCAGCTGGAGTGTCAAAGGCCTGGAATCTCTGTAGAGCGGAGGTCTTCAACAGGGGTCAAGGAAGTACTGCATGGAGTCAAGAAACTTTTGTTGATTAAACTTTTTAATATTCCCCCATGCAATTTTTTCCCACTAATCGAAATGTTTTTAAATCATTAACATAGATTCAACCTGTAGTAACCAGATTAACTGGAGGCAGAAAGTGTCTTTCAGTCATCAATGCACACATTCAACTATACAGAGGGCTCTTTCAAGCTGGGCACACGTTTCATTCACAACACCTGTCCCATCAACCAGGAATCAGAAATACTTAATAATCCCAGGGAGAAATTACTTTAGTTACATTACTCCATCTGTAATAGAGTGACTATAGGACCAGTTTGATATAACACAATTTCTTACAATATATATAATTAGTGGGTCCCCCTAATGGTCCCTCTGATGAAAGACAATTATGAGCACATGAGTCACTAACCTGGTTTTAAAGTTCAGTCTGTGCCCAGAGGGAAGAGTGGAATCCAACCGGATGGCCAAAAACAGCATGTGGCAAACACCGCCCAGAGAGTTCCAGGAGCTAAAGCCAAGAATGCTGCTGATCTGGCTGATAAGCAGATCCAAGCAGACGAAGGAAGGCAGGACTATCCATAAGATGAAGCCAAAGCCAGTGTTGAGGAGGTAAACAGGAGTCCAGGCCAGAAGATTCAACATCAGAAGATGTAGCAAAAGGAAATGGGAGGTGTCAGTAGTGCTAAAAAGATTACTGACTACTGCAGCCTAACCCAGTTTATAGATAAACCAACTAGAATAACCCGTCACTCATAAGCTAAAATTGATCTGGGGATCTTGATTGGAATGCAATGCAGAAGACTTAGATTTTT
>JAGKQL010000004.1:31326597-31352451 GCA_018398635.1 Cyprinodon brontotheroides | reverse complement strand
AAAACAACTTCCAAAAAATCTTCCATGTTTGACCTTGGAATACATATTCAGCTAATGAAAAAAAGAGATAACCTTCTGAAATTGCATTAAAATCAGGCTTGACTGTTGATAAAATCAGTGAGAAGCTAAGTCACCCAGACAATGCGTAGGGCAAAGGCAAATTTTTTTGGTAAACATTATTGAGAATGCGAAAGAGAACAGGAAAAGAATATGGAACTGTATAAAAAAACTTGCTGGAAAAGAAGCAGCACTGAAAAAGAGATAAAAAGTAGCATTAATGTGGAATTGGTGAAGAATCCGAATGTAATAGCTTCAGAATTCAATAACTTCTTTATAAACTCACTTCAAGATATTTCTCAGTTCTTTGATCCCCCTGACTATAAAATTAACCCACCAATCAATGCACAACCTATCTTTTTGATTTAGTCGAGATAACAGAGATGGAGGTGGATAACATTATTATTTCACTAAATAGCCCCAAAGCTAAGGAGGATTTTGATCTTGATGTCAGTTTTATAAAAGCCTATAAAGATACGCTGATACCAACTATTGCACACATGGTAAATTGGTTAATTAACTACTCAGTGGAGCCAGACACATGGAAAGTGGGTTAGTCCAATTTTAAAAAACAGACTGGGGACAAAACAGAAAAACTTAACTATAGACAAATTAATATCTTATCTGTTGTGTCTAAAAATTATAGAGAAATGGGTCGAGAAACTATTAACCAAACATCTTAATAGGAGTCATAATCCTCTACATCCGATGCAGTTTGGATTTCGCACCCATCGTTCAACAGAGGGCACTATCAGTGGGTTTTAAGAAAAAGAAACAAAAAGCTTTTTAGACAAGAATTATTCTTTTAACAGTGTCCTGTCTGGCAATGTGGCAATAAGAATAATTGTCTTAATGCCAAAAGAGCCCAACAAATTTTACTTTCATAGAAGTTGAGCAGTACGGCTATCATGCATAGTGGTCCTCTTGATTTATGCATATATTGTAAAAAATAGCTTTATTATAATTCATGCAGGGAGTATTACAGATTATATGGACACTGCAATGTAAGTAGAACAGGGAAGGAAAAACAGGAAAATTGATAAAAGATGAAAGAAAGCGGAGATAAAAGGGAGACAATAATAAAACATTTGCTTCATCACCTGCAAAGAGATGTAAAAAGAACAACACCACCAACTGATACAGTATAAGAGATACAATAACGTAGCACCTTGATACTATCGCTGAAGTATGAATACCGGTAGTATAATTATTGAATCTGACATGTATACTGTGGTAGCTGTAGATAAGAATATGGGCTTTCTGTATGGAAGTGAATCTCTAAGTACCTGCAACCAAGCACCTGTAGTTGTTTGTGAGAGTGCACTTGTGCATGTAAAGTTTATCCAAAGGAAAAATACTCAGTGGTGGTTGTGAAGAGCCAAAGACTTGCCCCCCCAAAGCGCAGAGGCAAGCACTGGAGGACCAAAAACCCAAATGCCTAAAGGGATTCCCAGAGCAAAGGAGCCCAAGAGGGAAACTCGGGAAGAGAAGGGAAGAGATGGCCTAGAGGAGATCCCCCAGCCGCCGCAATGCCTAAGCCCCCAGGAAAAAAACACAGGTGTTACTTTGTAAATATCTGTACATATTTATACTAATATCTCAGTTTGAACTGTATGTCCTGCTCTTGTAAGTAGTACAGCCTCACTTTTTTGCATTTTCTATGTTTTGTTAGAAGGGGAGTGGTGGCCTGAAGTGGTTTAGAGAAGTTATGAGCTTGGAATCCTGAGATTCTGAGTTTGAGCCCCACTCTGGCTGGCAGACTGACACTCCCTGAGCAAGACCCTTAACCACCCACTGCTCCCCAGGTGCCCCACTGCTCTGCAAGGGGAGGGTTAAATGCAGAGGTAAATTTCTCCAATGTGAGATCAGTAAAGTTAAATTATTATTATTGTTTTATATATATTTTTTATAATTGTGGTCGGCATTATACACCTTGCCCAGGACAACAGTTGAAAACTAGCTTCATAGATAACACAGACACATTTACAGAAATGTTCATTAAGGTGTACTGTCCCTGACAAATAAATGAATTAATAAATCGAATGAACCATTAAGCCAAGATCATGACAATGCTAAAAAGCCCTGAGAAGGGGATCAAACCCAGAACCTTATCACTACAAGGCAACATTGCTACACACTGCAACACCATGCAACCATAGATCAAATCTGGAAAATCAAACAAACAAACAAAAAAAAATATTTATGGATGGCCTATAAAGTCAGATGAAGTCAAATGTTACAACAAAACAGGTGCAAATGAGTTACATAGATTTATATCAATTACATTTTGTTCAATTATTAATGCAAGAAAAGAGCTAAATTTGTACAAGGAAGATAAGAAAACTTTGCATAACTTCTCAATCCAAAAAGGATTTGAAAGTGGCCATCTCACGCTGAGCCTGGTTCTGCTGGAGGTTTCTTCCTGTTAAAAGGGAGTATGTTTCCAGTGTAAGCGGATTGCGTTCGGAGCCGTACCAGTCAATGCAATCAACTGGTTTTCTCAGATAGAAAAACTTTGAATCAAACTGACTATATGATCTGGTAAACTCTAAAGTGCCTTGAGATGACATGTGAATTGGCGCTATAGAAATAAACTGAATTGAATTGAAAGTGACTTTGTTGCTTTCAAAGATTTTATTTGATTTCTTTTACTCTTTAAAAATAAATTTATTATTTTTAGACTGTATTTGTTCCTATTTTATCATCGTTTCATATTTTAAATTGTTCATTTTTAAATCTTTTTTTTAATTTTGTTTAGATTGAGTATAACTAGTTAAATTCTTTTCAAATGGTGTTTTATAGATCAAGAAATCCAAAGTGATGGATTTTTATTGTTCTGCATGGATGTTACCTGTTCTAGTTAAACAACTTATACGGTCAGAAGCTAGCATTACGAATGGACGGGAAGCATGGGAGCATTTAAATTCAATTTGAATAAATTGCAATTTGAGCAGAAATATATTTTTAAAATATCAATAATAAAGAAAAAGAAAAATATGAAATCTGTAAAAAAGTTTGAAAACAAAATATGGGATTTTCCACTGTTAGTTTCAGTTAGGTTTTTGAGTATTTCCCACTTTGTATCTTCTATGTGGCCTAATCAGCCAGTATTTAAGTTTCCCCTTTGTCTCATGCAGGAGTTCTGTTTGTTTCAGTAGGTCTTTTTGCTAGCCTGAGTTGAATTCTGTTACTTTGACCTCTTTTATGGGCCCAACTTTGTAATTTGTTTATTGACCCAAGTTCGTTGTTTTGGGTTCAATAAAAAGAATACTTTTTGAATCTAAACCTGTGCCTGAATTTCCTTTGACTGCTCGGACCATCACATGCATCCCTAAAAAATGCTACTGAATGATAACTTGTTCTTGTGTGTTAACTTTAAAAAAAAAAAAAAGCAAAGTTTACTAATTTATACAGATTTGTTCAATCATTCAGTGTCAGTGTGGCTGATGTTAATGCACTTTACCTGCCGATAAAGTGCAAAGATAGCAGTCATTAGAGATAACTGAGCCTAAACGGCCACTTTGCTACATGCAGGGAGATGTAATCTCTGCCAACTGGCTCTGCCATTTCAAAGTGCCATTTAACACAGGCTGACCTTTTCAAATCTTTTATCTCTCTTAGTAATGTGACTGATCACTGTGAGCTCAGGCTGGAAACAACAAAAGCTTTCTTTGTAATGAACAAAATATTAGTTTTGGAACCATTCTGGAAGTTTTCTAATAGTAAATTCAATGTTAAATATTTTGTGCAAATTAACCTAATTTTGCCATATTTGTGAAAGTATTGGTAGGGTTAATTTGTGTAGATTTTATATTATGCACCTAGTGCCAAGCTGTATTCAAAATGATTTTTAAAAATTCTGTTTTAATTTCTATGTAGTCTTTAAGGGATGTCCTTTTTTTGATCTAGTTGAACTGTAAAGTGTCTTGAGGTGACTTGAGTTTTGAATTGGCGCCATTTTAAATAAACTGAATTTAATTTAATTTATTTAAATCTCTCTATTTGTCAATTAAATCTAACCATCATTACTTTCCCTTCTAAAGGATGCACACTGCATGATGCTGCCACTACCGTGTGGAATTATCTCTTTATAGGGCACTCAGTAAAATATATTTAGAAGATCAAAATTTCAAGCCAATAGTGTTATTGGAATCCAGGACAATACCTTTTTACCTTTGTAACATTAAAAAAAATATAAAGATATTTGATGGTAAAAATTAATGTCAATGTAATAGCAAGAAACTCCAACTTGCCCGAATATATTAAGAAAAATAAGAAAACTGCTTCTATAAGACATTCATGAAAAACACTGAGAGTGAAAAAAACAATTTTTTTTATCCAACATAACCTTGGAGGCATTAATGCTGATACTGAAACTTACATTTTTTAGTTTATAAACCTAATTATGATTGTTAACAAGGCTTATTAAAATTTTAACTTTATTTTTAAACTTTTCAATTCGTTTTTTACCTTTTTTACTCATTAACCTTTCTTCCCAACTTAATTTCCAGTAGGTAGTATATCATTCAAGGTTTCATCTAATTGGTCAAATGCCAAAAATAAGATGTACAGATATGTAGCAGGATCTTTGCTGAATGGGTGAATATAGATCTGGTGCTTCTAGACCTCACTGAGGGAAGGTGGGAGGGGGGGCTCCATTTGTAAGGGGTATGCAAGGGATAAAAAACGGCTGCTTGCCCTATAAAGGGTTATGCTGTTAGTGTGTTCATGGTGATGTTTCTGCAATGCAGCATTTGGCATGCACATCTCCAGGTAAAACTGTGGATTGATCATACCTGATGTCTGTCACGTCCCCTAGCTGCTGCCACACTGATCCCAATTCATTTATGTGGAGAGAAAAAGTGAAGTTTAGTTAACACATATCAAAATATCTTTTTGAAATGCTTATTTGTAAATGACATGACCAATAATACCCTAACCCTCCCAATAGGGAAAACATTGAACAGGTATTAGCAGTTTGCAAGTCAATGTTTGTCAGATACTCCATACATTTCAGTGTACGGT
Organism: Cyprinodon brontotheroides; assembly: GCA_018398635.1. Classification (NCBI taxonomy): domain Eukaryota; kingdom Metazoa; phylum Chordata; class Actinopteri; order Cyprinodontiformes; family Cyprinodontidae; genus Cyprinodon; species Cyprinodon brontotheroides. The sequence continues at coordinate 31,347,369 of JAGKQL010000004.1, read as the reverse complement.
TAAAAAATGTGTAACGACTCCATATGTAGGATACATTTTGCTCGAACATGAGAGGAGTTTGAATAAAAGTTTTGTGTATTTCTATAAACAAGGAGCTTCTTTTAACCCATTGGTCAGAAACTAATAATAGCTGCCTGCTGCTCTAGGCTAATTTTATGATTTTACATCTGGAAAATGTTCTCTTCCCCAGGGCATTTTCTCCTCTGAGTCTTACATGGTCTGTTTTTATTATCTCATCACTTCGGGGTCTTTCTGTTGAGCATACAGTATATGGGGTTAAAATGACCAATGAGTTTCAAAAGAAATTAGGTCAGACTGAAAATCTGCCTCTGCATGTCTTATCTATTTAATTAAAATCAAGGCGAAACAAATTAGCAATTTAAGCAGAAGATGTTTTAGTATCTGGGTTATGAATGGAGCCAACTCATTTTTATAACAAAACATATTTTAATGTGATTTTTTTCCCACTTTCTTTTTTACAATTTGAAATATGGATATATAACAAAATATAACAAAAATATGTTCTTCAGAGATTATGTAATAATCCAACCCCAAATAGTGCATAATTTTGATGTCAAAGGTATTTTTATACAAAGATATTAACAATAGATTTTCAGAAATATTTACAAATAAAAATTTAGAAAAATTTTGCGTGCATTTGTATCCCTTTCACTGCCCACCCCCTTTCACTGTCCCAACCTACCTATCAGCAGCATAACGGCAACAAGGGGATGGAAGAAGACGGACAATTCTGCTAAAATATCAGCATTAATGGAAATAATACACTTTTAGTTTTACTTTTACTAAAGCAATATTCTTTTACTTGAGTAGAATCTCTGGTTATTTTACCCACAAAGAGTATGTTGAGCTATTCCAGATCAGTTATATAAATAGATATTGTTGCTAGACATTGTAACATGTTTGCACTACTAACTGTAAAGATTGTTTTTATTAGTTTATATAGGACATTTTTAGAAAACTTTATTTTTTCCCCAAAATTTGTTATTTTGTAATTATGCTATTTGTTTTTATTTTTTTATTTAATTTGAAATATCAGAATTCACATAACTAACTCTGTCTGACTGAATAAAAGTGGATATGGAAAAGCCTGCGACATAAAAACTTGAAGGTACAGCACTGCAAAAAAATTTCGCTTAAAATAGGTGCATTTTCTATTGAACTGAGTAGGGAAGTGAGACACTTTACCAATGGAACAAAACAATTTACATTTAAATCAAGAAAAAAAAAACGACTTTCTCTTGTTCGAGTGCATATTATCTAATTATCTTATATTAAGAATAAAAAATACTAATTCTATTGGTAAATCATTTTATTTACCTACTCAAATGAAAGGTAAATGCACTTAATTTTAAGATATATTTATTTATTTATGGCGCGATTTTCCAGTCAGAAAAGAGAAACTGTTTGTTCTCCCCTGCAACATCGACAAGTGCAATGTTATGAGGTAGACCAGGTCTGTGAAGAGAATTCTTGTTGGTCTTCATAGTCATTTCCGGTGTTGTTCTTAATATGTCGGGTCTTCTTCAACAAAAACATTTGTAGATATTTTTTTGTGAGAGTCTAGAAAAATCTCTTTTGTTGTAGTAAACTTTAATTAAATTAGACATTTTGAACTGATTGCTCTGGCATTTAGAGTGATGATGAGCTTGGGTGATAAACAGAGTCCGACTGAAGCAGAAAAATAAGTCACAGGACTGAGGTGGTCTGGCAGGTTTTATGCATCTATCTGTACAAATAAGTAAGAGTAGAAAATTTTCTCAGATGAGCAGATAATTTCAATCTGGAAAAACTCACAGAGAGAAAAGACAAAAAGTAATTTATTGAAACAATTATCTAGTCGGCTCAAAATGAGCACCTTGATATGTGCTTTTAGAATGGTTTGTCTCCATTCCCCCAGGTTTAAAGCAGGGCAGCATAAAGCTTCCACTTCTTCATTGCAGAGAAAAAGAAAAAACGGTCAGTTTAGGTGTTTTCATAAAAGCTGGTGAATCAGCGACAAATTGTTCTTAGCGACTTCAAAAACACTTTAGATTTTACAAAAGGAAAAACTCTATATAAAAAAAAAAATAATAATTTTTAAAAATTCAATGTATAACATGGATGCATAAATACCTAATTTTATTTCAGTGTTCAATCCTGTTTAAAGTAACAGATTATAATTAAAAATGTCTCCAGACCTTTACTGGTTGATGATTTTCTCTATTCGGATCCCACTGATTTTTAATTGGTTACCCCTGATATAGGGAATTAAAACTAAATGTTTTATATATATATTCTTTAATTATGACACCCTTAAATTGTGTGATAATGTGAGAAAAAAGGAAGAAAAACAGGTAAATATTTGTAAAGGAGGTCATTTGCAAACTGTCTATAGAGTGCTTAAAAAGGACTCTGAGGGAGGGCTGAGAATAAAGTTGTTCTGCAGAGATTTGCTGCCATCTGCTGACAAAACCTGTTCAGATTCAACAGGACGTTCCGTCACCAACAAGCATTTCCATCAGAAAACATTTATTCCTTTCTTTTTGCTTGTTTTCACTAAGTTTTATCTAAGATAATTAAACAATCTGTGAACATCAGCAACTAGTTTGTCAAATTCATGTCTGTCTCCAACCAGAAAACAATCCATCTTTCTAAGAGAGTGGCCATTCATCCATCCATCCATCCGTCCATCCATCCATCCCCGTCCATCAGCCATTCATCCGTCCATCCAATCCATGTGCAATGCAAAAAACAGGCTCATTGCAGCCACTAATGCAGGGATAAATAGACCTGTCTTGCCAGATGGATTTCACTTCTTTTCTTTTTATTAACAGATTGCAGAGTGGCACTTTAATTTTTTCTATCTTTGAGCTTGATACAAATTTTGGACACAGCTGCATTTTTTATTTTCTTTTTATTTTTGAGCTTAAAAAAAAACTGTTATTTGATGTAGATAGTTTGTATTTAGATAAAAGCTGTAATACTTGTTCAATAAAATTGGAAAATTTTAAGATTGTTTCAGAGATTGTTTCATATTTCATTAGCATTGTGTTGGGGCTCGATGGGGACAGGCTGTGGGCTTGAAAAACTTCCCCCTCTGTCCAAAAGTGGGGAATTTGACAGAAAAAAGTTTGAGAACCACTGGGCTAAAAAGCAAAAGCTGTAATCTGAGTTGGGATTCAAGTGGTTGCCCCTCCAGAGGGCGTGTGTGTGTGTGTGATCCCATTCTGTAGCTTCTGTTTGTATCCCTTCTTCTGGGCTTCTGTTTCTGTTGGGATCCAGAGGTTTGCCCACCAGAGGGCGCCATGGATCCTCTCCTGGGAGCTGGTCCTCAGCGCACAGCTGTTTCCCATCAGCTCTGCTCATTAACCTCTCCCCTGGTATAAACTGTTTGATAGCTTCACTCTGAGCCGGATCGCTTCCAAGTTTCCAAGCCTAGCCATGGGTTCCCTAGTCTTTGTTCCTTACCACGCTTTGCCACGCCTTGCCATGTCCGCTACTCCAGTTACTCTGCCTGCCTGAACCAGCAAACCAGTGAGTTTCAGTTTGTTAATCTATCCCTGAGTTTAACCTGTACTCTGTCTCCCCTGCCTTCCAGGGCAGAACCCTGTGCTCATCCAAATAAACATTGGACTTTAATCCTGCCTCTGTGTCTGTGGAGTTCTGCATCCTTGGGCTAGCAAACCAACCACGTATCATGACAATCTGTGCATCATCTCAAACCAGATCAGATAGAGAATGTTCATATGCCTATAACAACAACATAATAAGATCTACATCTAAAGAAAAGAGAACGTCAGCAATAAACACTGTGGGATGGTTTATATTCTGACTGAGGCAGAGAGGTGATTCTCAGAAAGACATCTGAGAAGTATGTCAAAGTTTTTCTTTCTTTTTTTCATATATGGCGAGAAAATAGAAATTTCTATCTGCCCCTCGTTATTTTGTTTTTTGTGAATAATCAATTCTGGATGTAATATTTCCGTTTGGTTTTATCTAGGTAATATCAGGGTTACTAGCTCTCCACAGATCTAGGACACCATGAGGTTTGCAATAATTCGGTTCGGATGATACTGTTAATATTTTGAGGGCCATCTATGCATCAGTTCATCCATTATGCTTTTTGAGCCAGGTGATGCCAAGAACATCAACAATTTCTTAGGATTGGATGACCAAAAAAGGAAATCCTTTCATTATGGCTGCTAATTGCCAGTGTTGGGATCTGGAGATTCTCCACCTTCTCCAGCAGAGTGTGCTGTGGATCCTCCTGGGCTGGAGCCCTCCAGCTCAGCTGACGCTCATCAGCTCATCGTCAGGAGACCGGCCTTCATAAGCAGCTGCCAGACCTTGCTTCGACGCCGCAGTGTTAGCCAAGTTTGGCTTAGTGAACCTGAGCCTCTGAATTTACATTATTATAGGTAGTTATCTTCCTAGAGAAACCTTATTCTAATTGCCTCTGTCTTCCTTCTAGGAAACCAGTCTCTTCGAGAGAAGCTCTGGATGAGCTTAACCTGAATCTGCCTGCCTGCCCGCCTGCCCTAAAGAGCCAAACCTGAAGACTACTTTCTGGAATCCACCTGCTGCTCTTGGGAAAGAGCTAATCACTTCAACCAAGGTCTGTTCACTGGAAGTCAGGAAGTAGACGCTGCTGCTGCCTGGGCACCTGCTGAACCAATAACAGTCTCCTGCCCAACCGTTCCCTCTCTCTGAACAAACCTGGACCTCTTCAAGGTATCCACTGAAATATCTGAAAACCCATTTAACTTATCTGCATACCCAGCTAACCAAATATCCGTCTCTGCAGACGCCAGAGAATCCTGTCCGGACCAGAACCTGAATCTTGTCTGCTGGTTTGTGTGAAAACTTTAATAAACTCTGTTAAACCTTTTACCAAGTCTCAGTGGTGTTCTGCATGTGGGTTTATCTCTAAACCGATCATGACAGCCAGACTCATAAGATTATTTGTGCACACGCGGTACGGCAACTGAGCAACTATGGGCCCCACAGGCATGGATGGACTGGGAATCCAGGGCTGCTGGCCAGCCTCATTCATTACTCAAACAGGTTAATCATCTCTTTATCTCAAGAAACCAATAGCTTGTGATAATGAAACAATTATCTAGTTATGTTGAGAAAACAATTAATGGTTTAACAGTGATAAGAAAATAGTTATGTCATTATCTCGAGAAAGCAAAGGAAAAAAGGTTAAATACGACTATAAAAAACATTTCAACACTAAACTTAGAAAAAAGGTAACATAACACACGCACACTTAACATAAAAACGATTTACATAAAAAGAGGAACTTCTATTTATTTTAAAACATTTTTTAAACGTTTAGGCTGGCCTTATGGCTGCACAGCAGGTGGTACTGTGCACTCTTTAGGGGATGTATATTAACAAAGCAAGGAGGAATTTCTGGGCAGGTCGCTTCCTTCCTTTGCTACTGCCCTCCTGCTGAACCTGCTGCTGCTGGTCCTCTTCCTCCAGCACCTCCTGCTCCTCCTCGTGCAGCACCGAATGCAGCTGCTTCTGATCCTCCACCTCCTGCTGCTGATCCTCCTTCTCCAGCACCAGATGCAGCTGCTCCTGATCCTCCACCTTCTGCTGCTGATCCTCCTTCTCCAGGACCAGATGCAGCTGCTGCTGATGCTCCACCTCTTGCTGCTGATCCTCTTCCTCCCGCACATGATGCAGCTGCTGGCTCTCCTCCTCCAGCTCCTAAGTTTCCTCCTCAATCTCTGACACAGAGGAGGACAAAGAGGCGCCACACTCCTGGTATGACACCTGCAGATTACTGGCAGTTGAGTCGGAGGAGGAAGACTCAGGGGCCACTGGCCTCTGGCTTTTCTTCTGCCTCTTTGCTGCGGGTGGAGAATCATCCTCCTGCTCTCCCTTTCGCTGTAGAGGCCTGCTAATCGGATGGAGCCTGAGGGAGTGCCTCAGTCATAAGCCCTCTGACCCTCAGGGCCTCCTCCAGGCTTCTTTTTGCCCGATTTGAAGGATGGGTCCGGTGTATCCTCTCTGTCCTGGGATATCCCAGGATTCATTGTGAGTCAAAGCAAGCCGGCTACTCCGTCATCAGAGGAAAAAGGTACTTGACCCCCAACAGTGGTTAATATTGGAAGTTTAGCTTAATATGATACAAGTTCTGTCAATAGTTCCGTCTGAAATAAATGAAAATAGTTGTTTTAATGGTTATTGAGTCAGATATGTGGCGTAATGTTTGATTTATCTAAAGGTTTTTATCTGTTACAGTGTAAATGGGTTTGGCTGTAATTTAAGGACAGATTCTAATATATCTGCAGTGTGGGAACTATAAATCTGGTAGGATTTGTATTTTTTAATTGCTATTTTGCACAATTTGCTCAACTAAGTATTTGTTGTTGTTGAATATAAGAGTTGTTGCAGATGTATTTTTTATACATACATTGTTTGGATTTACTTATATCTTTCTAAGCCTTTCATAGAATAGAATAGAATAGAATAGAATAGAATGGAATAGAATACCTCTTTACTGTCCCACAATGGCGAAATTTACAGCAGCAAAAAGATAATTGAAAAAAAAAATGGTCACACAACTGTGGACCTTAGAAAAATGTATAAAAATGAATAACATAATAGGGAAGAGTGAAAGGATACACAATAATATCCTGTACTGTAAAGTGTTTTAACAATATAAAACTGTTCACCTGGAGAATAAATAACCAATATTGAGCTATGGACATTTTTAAAGTTATGGATATTTGAAAATAGCAGCAACATCAGCGATGTGCAAAATAACAGCAGCATGTTTTTTAACTGACTAAGGTTTAAATCATTACATTTGCTTTCATTTGTTCATGCTCTTGGTGGCTTTCTCCTTTACTCCACTTTGAATTCTCATGAGTGTAGCATTTTTCGTTTACTTTAAATTAAAAAAAGAAAAAGTTTGGAAAAGTTCGGTATTTATTCCTCTATTGCTTCAACCACTGATCTTGAACCTCCGGACACTAGGGGGCAGTATTTCTCAATTACCCTCAAGGCGGGACACTTCCGGTGTCAATTATAAACCAAACATAGAGGCTCGGTTATTTTAATGAGTCACTAAAGGCTGCCTTATTGTTTAAAGAAGCGTCACGTCTCTACAGAGAGATTTAATACAGATCCTCAGGGGGACGACATGGCGACCACCATCAGCACGCAGCGGGGACAGGTAACAGTAGCTGTTAGCTGGCTGACAGCTGGACTCACGGCTATAGGCGACACTTGTGTCCTGATTTATGTTTCCTACTAACAAACACTCAGGCCCAAACCACAGCCAGAGTCCGACAGACTTGTTTTATTAGACAAATGTTGTCATTAGTGGCTTATTATCTACGTTGGCTTTCTGTCCTGTGGTGCTAGCTTTATTGTTTACTGTCATCCGCATCTTTTCCATTTCTCTTCTCTGTTCCTGTTTCTAAACACCACAGATCTGACCAGCTGTGTCACACTGTGACACATAACACTATACATCCTCTAAAAATCAGTCTGTTAGTAGGGAGTCTGCTAAATCACTGATACTGACTCATTTCCCAGCAAATAAGATCGCATCAGCTTCAATGTTTGTTCAGAGGCGTAGCCAGAACATTTTACTAATGGTGGCCAGGCACCAACCAGTGTATATTGAGGGGGCCGAAATAGGTGCCAGAACCTCAGGGTCAATCTATACTGTTCAAACGGAAAATTAATGAACAAAACATCTACATTTTCTAAATAAAGACAAACTATACTTTCCTAAAGCCTTTGCTAACAAATAAACGCATATATTTAAACATCTATGCTTCCTGGATAAAAGGTATAGTGGATAAAATTCTTTTAGGATTGAGATCTTGGGGTGAGTATCTTTCCATTTTCATAACTTACCTACTTTTATCAATAATCATTTTGCATAAAATTGATATTTACAAGTGCTAATGTCTACATAAAGCAAATTTCTCCACTGTGAGATCATTAAAGTCAATCAATCAATAAATTGATTATTTAAATTATTTTTTATTTATGATTTAACTGAAGACTTACATTTTCTCATTACCGCATATAACACATGTAGTTCTGAAAAGAGCATGAATTCTCTACTTATCATCTTTAATGTTAGTATATTGATGTACATAATTAAACACAGTGTTTTTAAGTAATTTATATATGAAAAAGTTAAATGTTTTGAATATTCCACTTGAGAGTATTATTGCTGCCACTGTCTGTATTAGAGAGGAAATAAATGGTAGTGGTGTCCACAGGGGTGACCAATGATTGGCTAAGGGTGGCCATGGCCACCCCTGGCCCCCATCTAGCTCTGCTCCTGTGTTTGGTCGCTGTTCAGAGTCTGATCCTACTTAAAAACCATTTAACGACACAAAGACCCTAATCTCTCATCTTTTCAGCTCTGTGGACGAATAATAACCAAATTACTGAGTTTTATCATAAATAATCATCCAAACTAGTTCATTTTTTCAAACCTGGGAATCACCTTATTAGGAAAACATGTTTAATTACAGTTGGGGGATGTGATGTTATGTTTCTATGATATGAAGAACTGTTATACTTAGAACAGTAAATGTAATAATTTTCTGTTTAGATGCTTCAGAATGGTGAGATACAACCTTGGCAGAATTATTTCAAACAAATATTGCATTACAGTCACCTCTTTGGGGTGGGTTAGGGTTAGAGTTTGGGGATTTTTTGGAATGACTATGACCTGGATGACTGAGAATCTTTACCAGCGTATTTATTTTCTCCCACTGGCCGTTTGTTCTCATGCTTTCATCTATTTAACCTAACTGGTGTTGAACGCTAGTCTTGTTGTGTCTGTGATAAAGTTTCTTCTGGCAGAAAGCAGCATTTTGCAACACATTGTATCTCAAGGCACTTCACAGGTAATTCAATCAAATCATCCACACGCATTGGTTAAAAGCCTTCTATCTAAAGGAAACCCAGCTGATTGCATTAAATCACTGATTTCAAAATTGCGTTACCACTTGCATACAGTGACAGTGGAAAGGAAAAAAAAACTCCCTTTTAACAAAAAGAAACCTCAATCAGAACCAGGCGAGCCTATAGCTATGTGTAGGAGAGAAACGGGACAAGGCAGTAAAAAACAGGCCCAACTCTGTCATTTATAAAGGTAGTTGTTGATGGCAACAGCACAGCTGATATTTCTCTCCAGGATAGTGTCATAGCTAAACAGGAACAGACCAGATAAAGCTTCTATTACAGGAAAAAGTTAGGTGTTGAATAAAGAAATAATGCAGAATTGGAGAGTGTCAATTAAATGATGCAGAGAGAGAAGAGGTGGTCCCTGTGTCTTCCAGCAGTCTAACCCTATAACAGCATAACTATCAAGATAGCTCACAATAACCTGAACCACTATTAGCTTTGCCTTAAAAGTAGACAGGGTTTCTGTCCCATAGACAACTGCTGGTTGGTTCCACAGGAGAGGAGCATGCTCACTAATAGATTTGCCTCCCATTCTACTTTTAGAAATTCTAGGATCCACTAGTAAACCTGTAGATTGAGAGCGAAGTGCTGTGTTAAGAATGATCAAATCCCTGATACCAGATGGTTTATTTTTTTATTTAAGGCTTCATACGGGAGAAGGTGTTTTTTGTTAAGTAAAACATTTGTCACTTTCTCACCAAAGTTTCTGTCTAAAAGAATAAACTTGTGGTTGTGTTTTCTGTAGGTGTATATTGGAGAGCTACCGCAGGACTTCCTGCGGATCACTCCCACTCATCAGCAGCAGCAGGTCCAGCTGGACGCCCAGACGGCTCGCCAGCTGCAGTACGGAGGCTCGGTCAACACCGTCGGGCGGCTCAGCATTACTGTCGTCCAGGTACCAAATTCAGATGAGAGCCACTGTTTAAAAGTCTTAACAATACAATTATTATTCAAACTTCTTTAAAAAGAAGCTTTGCATTTATCAAGCCTGAGAATGATCAAATATTGCGTAACGTTCCACTATCTTCTAAATAAACTTGGTGTTTTACATGTTTTGTTAAAGAATTACAGCAGCCATCTTTAGTAGCCTCCTTCCTAACGCTGACATGTTGGATGTGATTTTGTTTGTATTTTCTGTGCAGGCCAAGCTGGCTAAAAACTACGGAATGACACGGATGGATCCATACTGCAGGATTCGATTAGGCTACGCAGTCTATGAGACCCCAACTGCTCATAACGGAGCAAAGAACCCCCGCTGGAACAAAGTGATCCAGTGTACGGTGCCTCCAGGGGTGGATTCCTTCTATTTGGAGATCTTTGATGAGGTGAGTAGATGAGGGGGAATATTAATGCAAATATGAACACTTGATTGTCAGATGTTACAGTAAAAAAACCTAAACAAAAATGGAATTATATCTGATGAAAAACAGCTTATCAGCTTTACTTCACATCTTTGATAACTATACATTTACTGGAAAGTAGGGCTGGGAAATATGGCCTTTTGTATGAAGAAATGATAGAATAGGAATAAATTTTAGACAGAAAATTTGACAAACAACAATAAATAAATCAACCAAATACTCACAGAAAAATTAATTATGTTGTTCATCAGTTATCACAATGTTTTATGGTTCTACCATCATAACGATAAAACTTATGATAAAAAAACACTTTAAATTCGTTCTTAGGTAACTGTATATGTGACTGCAGGCCACAGCAAGCGGAGCTGCTCAATCACAAACACAAATTTAAAATAGGCCTCTCAAGGACACCATTTTTAGAAATGTGATTTTTTTTTTTTTTATTTTTTTTTTTTTTATATGCATATATATATACACCCATATACATTATAGGTACTTATGTGTCTGGATAGCGTCCTCAGCCAACGAGAGCCTCGATCTCTGCATCCTCCCTGGTTTACCACGCTTTTTTGATGCCGTTTATTGTTAATAGGTTGAGAAGAAGTTTGCGTTGTTAACAAGTGAAGAGATCTGTGAATTGAGCCAGCTGACTGTAAATAGGAGATGATGTGTTCTGCTCATGCACTCTGTGTTATCAGAGAACCGTGCCTGAACCAGAGCATGTGAGCGTGGTGTTTACGTCAGATGTGTTTACTTAAGGCCAGCATGGTGGAGCACATAGCGGTTTTTAATTCAAAGGCCGGAGCGAGGATTTCACTCCACTGCAGTTCGCTTTATTCTACTTTATTTAAATTAATGTTTGACTTAAAAATGCCTATGCTGTAGTCTGTTTATAATCTGTTATTGTCTATGTTTTAACTTTACCACGAAATCACAGAGACGAGGATTGCATATTGTGTGATTAAAAAGTGGGATAAAATAATCATAAAAACATGCACTAACTATACTTAACAACACAGAGTGGGTTTACATACTGTAAAGTGATTGTTGTGGTAAGAGCCTGCTTTTTAAAATGGATCGTATACATGCATTAGACTTAGACTTAGACTTAGACTTAGACTTCTTTATTTGTCATTTTGTATTCACAGGGTGCATACAGAACGAAAGTGCGTTACATACAGCTTATGAACGTTGCATTGATATTTCAAATGGCACGAGTTATAGAAAAATACAAAAAGTGCAGCAGTGGTCAAAGTGTGAACAGTGCAGAGGATAAGAGACGGTGTGCAAGTTGCAGTGGTTCAGTGCAAAATGGCATTTGTGCAAAAAATGCGTTATTGAAAAAATACAATGAGATGAACAATTTAAAGGGCTAAAAGTTAAAAGTTCAGCAGCATTTGATGCCCGATAATGTGCAATAGGTGCAGAGTTCGGTTTGTGGATCAAAGGTTCAACAGTCTGATGGCAGTGGGGAAGAAGCTGTTGCACAACCTGGTGGATCTGCAGCGGATGCTGCGGAACCTCTTCCAGAGGGCAGCAGGGAGAACAGTCCATGGTGGGGGTGTGAGGGGGTCTTTGATGATGATTACGGGCTCGGGACACACAGGCTGTGATGAAAATGTGTCCTTAATGGAGGAAGAGGCCCCAATGATTCCTTCTGCTGTCCTCACCACCCTCCTCACATTCTTCCAGTCAGAGGCTCTGCAGCCTCCACACCACAGAGAGAGACAGCTGGTCAGAAGGCTATTATCTAATTTGCAATGGGATCTGAAGTGAACTTTTTTTTTTAATGTAGTCTAGCAAAATAAATGAATTAAATAGGAAATGTGGGGCAGCATGAATGGAGCGAGGTCTTACGTTCACAGCTGGGAAACAGTGCGATAATTGAACAGCCAGTTAAATAAGACAATACACATGAATCGGTCACATCATTAAATCAAACGCCGTGTTTCTCAGAGCCCTGCCAGAATAACATGAAGGAAAATTCCTTCTCCTGAAAATTTGAGCGAGCGTGGAGCAATTTCGCTTGAGCGGCAGGAAAATTAAGGTGAGCGCGGAACATCCTGGCTCAACTTTGAACAGCAGAGCCAATGAGCGAACATCCTCCTGAACGGGGAACGGGAATTGCGCTGCGCTCTGTTCGCATGCTCTGGCCTGAACTGCACCGTGCTGAGCCGTACTGTTGAACTAGTTCTGGATTTAACACGGTTCGGTTGTGTCTGGTACGTGTCGGTTAAGTTGAGTTCTATTTACACTCGACAGTTATTGCGGTTACCGTGCTTGGACCGATCTCAGCACGGTTTCAAAAGGGTAGTGTAAATGGGGCTATTGATTAAGTAAAAGAATCATATTTCATGAGACAATATGCCTAATTATTTAATTAAAGGATATCAGTATTGATTCAAAATGCAGCCAAATGGATCTAAAATTAAAAATAAATATTGTGAAGTAAAATGAGCAAAGAGTTGACATGTAAGAAAGAAATAGTTTTATTTTACTCTGCAGAGGAGAACAACACAAACAGTGCCGAAGTGGTTTCCCACCCCTGCATATAAAGAGAATTCTCACACACGACCACTGGGTCTTCTCAAGAGAAACAACTTTGAGTTCATTAAAAACATACATTTTTCACTAGTCAGATAAAAACATTTCAAAGCATCTGTCTCTTTCGTTCATGGCATTAGGGAGTCTTAAAGACCTTGAAGGGCATGTATCTATATGTAACCCTTGTCTAGAGCGAGGAGGTAACCACTCTCAGTCATCTCACTCCCAACTCCCCACATAGCTTCCAGCATAGAGGGTACTTCTAATTGGCTGATAAAAGGCACAGTGTAATATCTCATCTCACAATATTGAGTAAAAACCTCAATTTTATTGCCTTCCTTTTTATAAAACATTTAAACCTCCAGCCACTAGTTGGCAGTGCAGCACCAACTGTTATTCAGCTGCTCTTCAGCAGCAGCTGAGCAATTACACTATTTTCTGAGGTTTTCCAGAGTGTACTTTTATATGAATTGCAATACGCTGTCGTTGTTAATGTTTCACAATAAATCGCAACATAATACGCATCAAAATGAAAAATTCTGGCCAATAGAGCCCTGCAAATGAAACTGTAAACAACTGTGAGGTCCCACAGAATCAAACATGAGCTGTTGTGATTCTATGTGGATGTGTGTTTGTGTGCAGAGAGCGTTCTCCATGGACGACAGGATCGCATGGACACACGTCACCATTCCAGAGAGTCTGAGGGAGGGCACCGTGGTGGATGAGTGGTTCAGTCTCAGTGGGAGACAGGGCGACGACAAGGAGGGCATGATCAACCTGGTCATGTCGTTTGCTGTGAGTGCATTTAGGCTCCATCTGTGGTGTTCTAGTAAAACCAGTGCTCCACTGGTCGGGTCAGTAACCATTCCAACATAAACTAACAAGAAGCGACGACAGAGAGATTGGGACGCCTGTTTAACTAACAGTTTGTGCCATTTCTTCTGATCAGAAGAATATTCTGGGAAACTAACAATAACTTTTTATTAACAGTATTAATAAAACCCACAGCCATGTTCTCTGACAGCAACATCCGAAGATTTATAGAAGCTTTAATTATTGATTTGCTTTAAGCGTTTCCATAAAACTGTAACCTTGTCGGTTCGGCAGCGGCTGTACGGAGAGCCCCACAGAGCTCAGAGGGAAAAAGGCACATATACCTTCAATTAAATTCAACTCACAACACGTCCTCTCCTGGAAATTTACAGAAGAGACAATTCAGCCCGAATCATCCAGTCAGATTGGTTCAAGTTTTCCATCTAAGGAAAACCGCTGATTGCTTCGGCTCGAAGGCAATTCACTCACACTAAGCATACTTGTAGCAACAGTGGAGGAAAGCTCCCTTTGTAACAGGAAGCAAACACGTCCAGCAGAACCACAGGCTCATTGTGAGGCTCCAACATCTATAAACAGAGGTGTAAGGATGGCAGCAGCACGCAGCTGATATTTCTCTCTCAGGATGGAGAGTCACAGCCAAACATCGGTGGGAACAGACTAGATGAAAGCTACACTATGAGGAAAGCGGTAGCAAGAGCAGAACGATAGGAGATTGAACTAACAAACTCTGCAGCAATGAGGCAGAGATAGGAGATAGGTACTGAAGCTAAGAATGATGAGAAATGGTCTCCATGTCCTCCAGCTGTCTAAGCCTTCGGTAGCAGCATAACTATAGCTTATAGCTCAGGATAACTTGAGCCAATCTCTAACTTCTAACGTTTTTTATCAAATATACCTGGTGTGCAGGACAGAGTTATAGCTTCATCTCACTCCCATTTTTTGTTTTGTTTTGTTTTAATATAGAGATAAATCCTATATATCTATTTGATGTTATAAAACATTTTAAAAAGATCAGAAGTTGATTCCTCGTTTCTGTAGCATGAGACACTAAAACCTGCATATTGTACAGCCAAAAAAATTTTTTTTCTGCACAATCGTTGCAACCTCACACTGATACTCATCTGTCCAATTATCTGACCTGATCTAAGCTTTTTGTTTCCTCCAGTCTTTACCAGCAGCGATGATGACTCAGCCTGTTGTCCTCATGCCGTCCGTCTATCAGGAAGGAGTAGGTTATGTCCCCATCACAGGTAAGATGCTTCAACTAATCAACTAATCAATCATCACATTCAGTTATTTTAACTATCAAATATTTTCACTCATTTTACTCTAGTTTACACACTGTTAAATGTCTCTAGTTTCCTCCATCCTTTATTTTTTACCCTTTTAAATCATTGTAACTTCATGTTATTTGATATTAAATCAAATAACTCAGATTATAATGTATTGTTCTGTGAACACGCCCTCCTGGCTGTGTGTTGGAATAACAAATTAAAGCATGATTCATCGTCTGACCCTGAATGGAGCAACATTCAGTCAAAATATTAGAATCTAATGACAAAAATCCTTCAACTCCTATGGAAACATTTTTCGGATAAAACTCTCTTAAACCAGTGCAAATGAACTAGAACTAATTATCTTCTATCTACACATAAAAGAAGAAATAAACTAATGCAATAATTTCACAATTCAACAAGGATTTTATGTAGGAAAACTAAAGATTATCTTAGAGTTTGGATTTAGATCAAATCAGCTTATTATTCATTTAGAGCAATCGGAAGGTGTTTAAACCGATTCACGAAGGTAAAGGAGGTGAATAAAAGTTTATTTGGTGAAATAATGTTTTATTAAATGATTTTCCTAAATCAGAAAGCAATAACTCTTTAGATAATTGATTCCTAACCTTCTGTGATTGAGGGAATAACAGGTAGGTGGACTTACGGCAGTGGGTTTGCTTTGTGATGTTTTGGCCGAGGGACCAAACATGCAAAATCTCAGGAACTTCGCCTATGCTCCTTTTTATATTATTTATTTTAAATGTCTATTTTTACTGATCAAACATAAAAATCCAAATTATCCTGACAAGACAAAACAAAACCCTTCTACCTTTAAAGTTTTTACAAGGGCAGCAAATCATTTGCAATCAGGTTTGTTCTCTGTTTGCAGCATACATTTTAGAAAATGGCTGAATTGTTCAGATGTACGCTCTTGAGCTCCAGTTAGATAATAGAGGAAATAAATCTACTATTTATTTATCTTTATGTTAATCTCGCACTAGGAAACCAAAGTACATGAACAAGAGTGGTTGAAGGTGTCATGTGACCCACAGTGTTGTGACCGTCATACGTCAAGAGCGAGAGGCAGACGTAACAGAGAGAATCCTGTCATATTTTTTTTGTTTTGTTTTTAAATAAAACGCAATTTAGACGTGGGGGGAAAAAAATCCAGCAAGAATAAAGGAAGTTATTTATCCTTGAGGGAGGGCCGGGGTTAGTGATCTCTGCTGTAAGGGATGGAGAGTTTGATCACTCAGTCAGCAGAGAGCAGGGTGTCTCTGCTGACCAGAGAAAATATTGGATTACTTTGAGTTAAGATATATCTGGATAAACCGAGCAGATATTTCAGCTTTACATTCATTTATTCTCACCTATAATGGTTCTAAAAGTGAACCGTCTCGTCATGAAAAACAGTTTTTATCATTCTCCTAGTTAAAGGGTTAGTGGAGGATGTTCTTTTTTAGGTGGATCATCAAAATAAGTTGTCCTGCTGATTGTCAGTCGTTCTGGTAATATGTTTACGTAAGGCCATCTTACGCGCTCGTACCCATTTTCACTTAGCATTGGTGAATCTGAAATAGTGGAAGAAATGCACATTTTATTTTGGAAAGTAAGCTTGCATGAGCGATACAAACGGCAACTTTTGAACATAGGCTGTTTCTCAATATGTGTTCATCAGCGTTCTCGTTTGCTCGTGACACGTCATCAGCCTCAGCCCGAGCACTTTTCCAATTGCCGGGAATGCACCAAATCCCCGGATGTTGTTCTCGCCCCGCTGTCTTTATCGAGTGTGCATCAGAGCAGACTTGTCCATTCTTGAAATTGACAGCTGTCCCAGCATGCACTGCGGCAGCAGCTTTCAATGGAGCGCTCCATTCAAAGCTAAAAGTTCTCTTTTCTGTTGCTGTTGTTCAATAAAACTATGTTTAAGATCATTTGAGGCGAGAATATTATACATTAAAGTGTCACTATATGGTCCATTTACCGATTTAATGCGTAATTAAAAAAACGATTTCCGAAGTTGAGAGGACCGCGGCACTCAGCGGAGCTCCAAAGCTAACGGCTAACAGCAGGTGCAGATGGGCAAACAGCTCAGAGGAAGAAGTACCAGGAGAAAAGGGCTTGTGCATGCTCTCACACGCATTTAATAGGCGTTTACTCTAGGGCAGGGGTCTGCAACCCAAACTGCTCAAAGAGCATTATTTGACCAAAAAAACGAATCTGTCTGGAGCAGCAAAAATGTAAAGGTCTTATATAAGCCTTGTACTGAAACACAGGTTCTAAGCATATCAGCCCACAATATAAAGGGGCTATGTGGGCTTAAATATAAAATAAACATTCATTATTAAATGTTTATCCCGGAGCAAATGTCACATAGTAGCATGAGGTGAGGGGATGAATGAACGCGCTATGGAAAGGCATTTGATCCAATTACTCATGATTTTTAACACGTAGGCAACAATTCAATGACACATATTGTGCGTTTGTGCGTTAACGTGTTGTCTTCGCCTTTCAATATGTCACACCTAGTTAATGTGTTATGAAAGCGTCAAGTACGTGTTGACAACATGTCAAATACACATCAACTACGCGTTAAACCATAAGTATTTTTGATGTCAAGAATTGGATTTCTGGATATCTGTAATGTTATATAAATTTTTGATATCTGGAATTTTCATTATGTCTTGTAGTAACTATTATGGAGATCTGAAATTAGAGTTCATCCTTATCAAAATTCATTTTTACATAGGAAGAATGTTATTTTAGATATCTGGAAGTAAAAGCCCAATACAAATGAATAAGGAACGTGATGTCATGTTTACTAGTAAAAATTACATTTTAGATATATGAAATGTTCATTATGACTAGGAAGAAATGCATTTGAGACATATATATTACATATGTAATCAAGCTAATACATGTCAAAAATTGTCTGCCATACTCTACTAATCAGCAACGCGTACTTGACACGTAATTGACGCGTAGTCGACGTGCATTAATTGTGTGACAGATTAAAAAGCGACGACAACACGTTAAAAACGTGCAAAGAACGCGTAAAATACGTGCCATTGACGTGTTGTCTATGTGTTAGAAATCATGAGTAATTGGACAAAACAGCTTTCCATACATGTCACCACGCAGCGCTTCAACAGGGGGCGCTAAAGAGCCGCATGCGGGTGCATGTGCATTTTTTTCTGAAGTGAGGAGGAGCTTCTTTTCAAAATTTCACACAAATCCTCCCCTATACCTTTAATGAAAACATTTGGGTGCTCTGGGGTACTGCCTCTATACTGCCCTCTGCAGCCAGCTTAGTGAACTACAGGTGATTTAAACCCACACTGAGAATGAAGTATAGAGACGTGAAGCAATGTTTAAATGTATTCTAATGATCTGCAATAATTGTTGCACACATTATGAACTAGAACTGCTTTCCTACTGTCTGTCTGTGTCAACATTAGGAGTGCCTGGAGTCTACAACCAGGGCGTTGTACCTATGGCTGTACCGACAACCATGCCGGGGGTGGGGGGCCAAGGGCCGGTGTGCAGCGAGGAGGACCTGCAGGCTCTTCAGGACATGTTCCCCAACCTGGACAAGGAGGTGGTTCGCACGGTGCTGGAGGCGCAGCAGGGGGACAAGGATGCTGCCATCAACTCTCTGCTGCAGATGACGGAGGAACTCTAACCACACAGTTCCAGCAAACAAACATGCATGAATGCAGGCAGGCAGGGAGGAAGCTATCGCCTAGAGAGAGAAGACTGCAGCTTTACACATGCACACACTCAGCTCTCCCAAAGAAACATTATTCCTGAGATCCTAATTGATCCACGAGCTGCTGATCAAAGGCCTGTTTCCTCTCAGTAAAATTACCCAAACAGCTCAGAGGAAGAAGTACACGGTTCGTACTTGTACACAGCCCTGTAGTACTGCAATGATGGGACCAGCCAGGCAGAGAAGTAGGACTTGATCCATTCTGTAAGTGTTGCTTCAGGTTTGTTTGTCACTTATATACCTTGTTGTTAATTAAGTAGGAACCCCCGAACCACTCCACCACCCCCCCATAACCCAGGGTTTGATTTGCACTGATTGAGCTGTAGTGAGTCACTCTGATGTTTGTTTGGTGTTTTTAGTCCCTGTGTTCCCTTCATGTTTAGCTATTAAATGTTAGCTATATGAAAAGTCTTATGGAATAAATTATATAGAAATCTCTATGATGAGGAAGTTTCAGGTGAATGATTTATGTAAAGGAAATTTTGTCTGTTTAAAAAAAAAAAAAAAATCTAAAACTTTCTTAGATGTATCTTAAAAGCTTAAGTATTTTAAAGTTATTTTGATATAAAATATTGAAATATGTGTGCAGTGGCTTGTTACATTAACGTCAGTTTTTGAAACTAGTGTGACTTTGAAGGTCTTCCTTCATTTAATTATTAGCTTGCCAATAAAGCTTTTGAGGCCAAGATGTTTAAAGTTTTCTGTTTTTTTTTTTTTTTATTTATTTTAAGGACCAAAAAGTTAAGAGATTTACTGTAATTTTAACCCAATCATTTTCACCATCTACCTATAAACAATCGGTCCTCTCCATCACTAATGCGTTAGTCTAGTTCACTGTTTACCTCCCTGTTTCTAAATATGTGAGCAAATAGAGCAGCGGCCTGCAAACATGGAAGCTAGCAAAAGATGCGAACCAGAAATAAGAGGACTCTGCAAGATTCAAAAGGGTTTGGACAACAATTAAAGCCGGGCGAGGGAGGACAGCTTTAGCATTGATAGTGTCAAAGCGGCGGCTGGCCGCATATTGGCCCTGAGGTATTTAAAATAACTCATCGTCAACTCTTTAAGTCACAAATACCCCATTACACTACCCTTGAAAAAGCGTGCCGAGACCTGTACAAGCTCAGTAACTGAGATAACTTATCGTGTGTAAATGGAAAGCAAACTGAACTGAACCGAGCTAGACACAACCGGATCGCACTAACTGCAGACCAGTTCCAGAGGTGGGCTCGGCTCGGTTTTTTCCTGGCTCGGTTCTCTGATAACAAGAGCGCATGAGCAGAACGCGTCATCTCCGTCTGGCTGCACATCCCGATTCACACCCTATTTCAGTAGTTGGCGGTAATGTCCCTCCGGAAGTTGCTTGCCAACCAACACAAAACAGAAGAAGAAGAAACCACTATAAACAACACTCGAAATCTTCTCCACGCAACATTTTGATTTGCTTGATTCCCTCCTTCTTCGTTGTCTTGTGTTTTTATGGCAGTTGGCAAACAACTTTTTGGTGCATTACATACACCAACTGCTTGATTTCCTCCTTCAGTACTGGCAGTATGCGCCAGATCGTCACTAGGGCTGAGTCGAGAACGAGATAGCGTGATGTATGGCGCTTCGTCAGTGCTTCTGACGGCGTTTACTATCGCCTTATCTAAGGCTTCCGGACGGTCTCGGCATGGATCGGTTTTTCAAGGGTAGTGTAAAAATGCGGGTAAAGTCTGCGGTGTGTCTTTAAGAACCAGAAAAAACAACTGACTAAATAAAGGGAAGACAGTGAAATAAAGCTTTTCCCATAAAATGGAGGGACAGAGATAAAGTTGAGCTGCTCTTTAAGGGTTTGTGAGTGGCTTTTTAAAAAGCAGCTTTAATTTTAGCTTTTAACAAGATGCACTGCTAAATGACTCTTTATTCCTTCTCATGCTTAGCTTTTTAAAGATAAACTCTCCCCTTGGTGCTGTAGTCTCCCTGGAGCCTGTGTCTTCTCCTGGTTAGACCCCAGGCTGGAACCCAGTCATTCATCTGGGTCATATCT
>JAGKQL010000004.1:31310633-31321597 GCA_018398635.1 Cyprinodon brontotheroides | reverse complement strand
AATGCAAATTGTCTCTCAAAGCCTTTTGGATTAAAAATCTTTTTCAAAATTTAATCACCAGATTGCATTTCTAGACAAATACCATTTAATTCAATTACACAACAATTAATTACATTTCATTTAATTTTTGTTGTGTAAAACTGGTTATTTTATTTATATAAAAAATATGTTAGAACTGTAAATATACAGTCATATGTTTATATTACTATTTTATATTTATTACTGTTTTCAAGGCTGCACTTCAGAAAAATGAAATTGTCTAGTGCTGTTTAAAACGAAATTTCTTTTTGAATACACTCATGAAATGACAAAATAAATCTGTCTAATCTTATGTAAAATTCTAATCTAAAAAGGTTGCTCTGCTTTTGCAACAATATCAGCACAGACCTCACTCCGTATGTAAAATTTAAAAAACAACACATTTGATGAACTGACCTCAATAACATGTACATTCTGGTCGTACGTAAAAATACAGCTCTTCTGGACACATGTCCCGCAGCAGGCGTCTGCCTTGGTCTCATATTCAAATCCCTGCAGACAGAAGTAGGAGGATGAAGATGGTGTTATGGTCTCTGATCCAACTTATATCAAACTACCTTTATAAGACCAGGGAGGTTTAAAAGGTATATATCCTGTGAAACCAACTTTATTAAGCTTCTAATTATGGTATAAATCTTTTCCTTTATCTAAATCGTATTAAGTATTGAGCTTGATTCTTGCATCTCTGTGTTGTTGTGAGCAGCAGCTCCTCCCTGTCCTGTGATGCAGCCTCAGGAAGTTTTCTCCTCCATCTTTATTGGGTTTATGAGCCAAACTGTCGAGGTCATTTCTGCCACTGTGTGAAACAGTGACTTCTGCTGAGTCATCTTACTTGAGAGCAGCTGGTGTTGCAGAGCACCGGTGTGCATGTGATGATATGGAGCTTGGTGGTGGGATCTGTTTTGGGACCACAGTAACACTCCTGGCAGGGTGCAGGAGTATCAGAGCCATTCAGGACTGTTTCTGCAGAGGTTCTGGCTACTGATGGTTCTTCCAGTGGAGCTTCTGATGCTTGCTGAGGTGTCGGTATCTTTGCACCAGGCTGTAAAACCACATAAATCCTGTTAGCTTTTCCACAGCATCAAACTCTGCAGTGTTCTAGTTAGGTTCAGGGTCCATTTATATAATTAAAAAAAAGAAAAGAAAGAAAATCTGTCAGAAATCAAGATTTTAAGGCAACAAACTTCTTTAAAATTCACAATTTAGGATATTTTCTTAAGTCCCAAACTTAAGATGGATTTTCAAAAATGTCTTGAGAATCTAACTTTTTATTTAGATCTAATTGTACCTTTCAGGGGAAATTTTTCAACTGCATTTTTATCCGATTCTGGAATCAGGGACATTAATAGACTGAGTTTCAAAGCTGCAACCTTTACATCCACCAATCGCTGTGATGATTACGCTGAATCTTTTAGTGTTAATAAAGTATTATTATGACCTTCAAAAAAAAAACATGAAATCTTAGAGCTTAAATGCAACGAAGTGTGTATTTCTATAAGGATTTCATACAAAGATGATACAAAACAAATGGGTAATTATGGCTTGAATAGATTCAGTTTTATCAGAGAAAAAACACACGAAAGTCAGAACCGACTGAACAAATTGACATAATTGTTCTTATTCATGCATCTCTTTGGGTGTCCTCACCTTGAACTCAGTCATGTCGTAGACACACACACCTTTAGGAACTGCAGACAAAAAAAACAGACGAGTCTGGTTATAAATGATGTTTCCAGTCATCGTATTTAGGTGATAGAAGGATCCAGTTCTATTATCCCAAACTGTGCTTTAACTTACATTGAATAAATTGAGCGTAAAAATTATTTTACCGCAAAATGACTTTTAACCTCCTTTCACTGATTGTTGTTTTGGTTCTTATGAAAAAATGTTTTTGAAGGGCCCCGTTCCTGTGCTAAAATTGTGGTATTGGTATCGGCAACTACCAACAAATAGGGCATCGATACCATTTTGAGAGCCAAAAGTTTATTCACCTATTGTCACCCATTCCAGGTAGGCAATAAAAAGTTCAACTGGATTCACTTTGTATTAGTCTTTTTTTTTTGCTTCACAAAGGTAGGCAGCAGCGCATGATAAAGCCATAATGGCAATTATTTTACATCCAAGTTGTATAAAGTTCTTCATATATGCACAAACACATCAATCGGTATGGTATTGGTATCGGCCAATATTACTGCACAGCCAGGTATCGAGGGGGAATCAATATTCTGTAAAGCCCTTCGATGTTGTATATGAGTGTAATTATTAATGTTCGATGTTCCTGTATGTTCTTTGTAGGTATCTGCTCTAAATCTTACACGAAATGTAGAAAATTAACAGCAAAACTCAATAATTCTGAATTAAACCAGAAGACATAAAATATATACATGTCTTTCCATCATGTCTGAGCTTTTTGTTGCGTTTTAACCATCCTGCGGCAGATTTTAGAGGGACTAGAGTAGCTAGGAGGTTAGAGTCGCTCACCACACTCGTAGAACTGGCAGCAGGTTCCGTTGGCAACGTTTAGCTGGAAGCCCAGTGAGCAGGAGGGAGGAGCAGCACACAGGTTCAAGTTACATTCTGTTGGATACAAAATAAGTTACCTGAAACCTGTGAACATAATGTTTCATGACCACAACAGTCAAAAATCAAAGGCACCAGACTTTCACTCAGTTTCTATGAAATCTCAGTTCTTGGGGCTCACTGCTGAGAAACCCCAGTCAGATGCAAATAAAAAACCCTTTCAGACGTGGGTTGTGGACCTGGTAGTTTGATCCCTAATCAGAGAACCAGAGTAACTGCTCTGGAATGAGTACAGATACTAGAAAGCTGAAACCACATCCCTGCCCACATTTTTAAATCTGCATTTTATGTTTTTTCCAAATGTCCACTGGTTTTTCTGGGTTGCCTTTGAAGCCTCCATGCCATCACCCTAATCTTTAGTTCTGTCTTTCATATTACAATCCAGACTCACAGTTTCTCTAATTAGAGGAAATTAGGTAAAATTAAAAAAATAATTCAAACGTGAGTCTGTTATTAATAATTTTTGCTTTGCTGTCGTTACACTGTCACAAGCACAGAGCAAATAAATCAACTCTCTGCATTTAACCTGTCCTCTTGGGAAGCTACAGTGGGCTGCCATTGTGTGGCGCCTGAGAGCAGTTTGGGGTTAAGAGAATTTGCTTAGGAGCCAGAGTGGCAGTCTGTGGGAGCGGGGCTTGAACTCAGAACCTCAGGGATCCAAGCCTTAATGCCCAACAATTCCCCCAAAGCAGGCATTCGTGTGAAGGGTCCTGCCTAAGTACCAACACTGGCAGCTCATCCCACCCCCCTGGGATATGAACCCAGGCTTGCAGGACGTGTGACTTACCAATTGAGCTAGCCAGCTTCTAGCTGAACTTAATTTAGACTCTACATTTCTCAGGAGTTTCATGTCATCAGCCTGTTATAACAGACTTTCCTAAGTTAAAACTTTTCTCCTTTGCTGCATTTCTTTTGCATGTTTTTTCCTGTTTGTGTGTTGGTCTCATTTCTAAGTTTCCAGGACCTTTTAAAGTTATTGTAAAATTGTGTATTTTTACGCATTTATTCCCTCCTCAGCACAGAACCATGCCTGTGGGGTTGAGGGATGCTCTATCCGGCACAGACACTGACCACAGCTCTGTGTTGTGCAGCAGCCTTCTGTTTTGTTGATCAGCTGCTGGCCGGGCTCGCTGCAGTTGGGGCTCTGGACCTCGAGGCACTTCACAGGCTCGCAGCGGACACTCATCGAATCGCCGTCACACTCGCAAGTGTTGCATTCACTTGTCCATGTATCACCAGGCTGATTGGGAGGAAAATGAGCCATTTTAGACCCTCGGATATGCATTTATTGGTACACACTGAGATATGCACCAAGTTTTTCACCTGTTTGGGTTTTCCATCTGGTCCAACACAGTCTGCGAAGAAAACACAGCGAAGTAAACAGAGAGGATGAAGTTTCAGTTAAAATATAGCTTAAATTCTTCAAACAGACATAAGGAGAACAGTCTCTCCTGGCATGTTTTCATTCCCTGAGAGGACTGAAGTATTTTCTCACCGCAGGAAGTGACACATGTGTCATACACAGAGTTGAACCGCGTGGTGTCCGGCGGACAGAAGCAGCCTTCCTTGGTAACGTTAGCAGCTGATGTCGCATCTGCCTGAAACTTCCTGTTGTATCTGAGGGATAAATTCAAAGTAAGGTTATTAAAGGGGTGTGGTTACTTTCTATATTTCCGTTAACTATTTCAGGAATTGAAGATAATCTCTGTCTTACTCTTCGCTTCGTAAGAAGTATTCATATCTCTTTTTTGGCATCTCAGTTTGTGAAAATTAACTTAAGGAACTTAATTTGGATTCTTTAGTCAATCCGCAAATAGAGAAAAATTATGGAATGGAGAAATCATTTTAAAATGTTTTACCAGGTAAAATAAGAAAAACAGGTTCTGCCCGTGTTACTCGTCTGCCCCTAAATAAGATTGAATGTAGTCAGTTTCTTTGAGGTGTCACTAGAGGATGAGGTATCTGCAAAAACTGAGATGCAGCTGTTTGAATTTTTAAACCAAACGCAGAACCTTCTTGCTGCAGGGCGGCAGTGCTACCCTGTGCCCAACTGAGCAGCCTAAACTACAACTAGCAAACTAAAAATAAATGATAAATATGCAGCAATGGGAATAAATGTTGGCTGTACCTGTCATTGCATGTGGGCTCTACTGACGGGCCACATGCCATGTAGATTTTGTTGCTCGGACATCTATGCTCTAAAAGAGAGAGTCATGTTAATTTGAAGATTTTGCAGATTTCCCACCGATGAGACCCACTGAGAACCGAAGGCCTCACCACACAGTCCACCGGTGGAATTCCTCCAGTCGATACAAACACCAACGCTGGAACACTCAGCAGCATACGCCTCCAGGCTGGAGCAGGTGTCGTTGCCACCGTTGCAGATTTCATAGGTGCAGGTTTTCACATATGATTCAGGAGAAATTAAGGTGTGGCACGGTGCAAAAAGGCTAAAGGGGAAAATGGATGCATGTTAGAAGAACAGAGGAATCAGTCTGAGATAGAGATTCTGAAAAACCTGCACTTCAAAATATGTAAATAAGATGATAAATGTGGAAAAGAGGAAGAATCTGACAAGACAACTTAATGCTTAAAACTTCACATAATGCTAAAGCATGACGATATCACTTGTAATAAAAATATATGTAAGGTGTGGGGGAATTTTATTATTTTATTGTTAATGAAAGCAAAGAACATGGTTTCTAATGGAAATCCGAAAAGAAAATGTAATCCATATTTGAAATCTTTATAAACATTTTAAAGAAAAACAAGGATTTAAAGGTAACTTAGCTGCTTTCTCAAATTTTTGTAATTATTATTTTTTTTAAATATAATTTCTTTTACAGATTTTGTTTTTTTTGGATTAGGATTTCACTTTTCCTTCACTTCTAGCCCAACACAAACGCACCGATAACCAATAAAAACATTGTAACTAATGTCCGTAAAGACCAATAGAAAAAGCCTGTCTCTAGAAAGGAAGACGATGGGATTCATGAAAATAATCTGAAAAACAACAATTTGTTTAAAATCTGTAAAAATAGAAATTTGAAAAATATCTCAAAATATAGAACCTGTAAAAAAAATGAAAGATAACATTTGACAAAATAGAATATAAAAAAAAATCTGTTAAAACAGAAAATGTATTTTCAAACTCTTTTTTTAAATTAAAATATTTTTCAAAGTTTTATTTCTGGATTTTACTATTTTCAGGTTTAAAATAAAAAGCACTTTCCTTGTGACAATGATGGAACAACATTTTTTCTCCTACACTGTTTTTTGATCAATGCTGCACTTTAAGAAATGCAAATGTCATGAAAGCTGTACGAAATGAAATTTTGTTTTGTATACACTGTTTATACAAATGACAAATCTAAATCCCCTCCATAAGGAAAAGACATTTTTCTGGGTTGCAGCTTTCCTAACCTGCTCCTAAGCAGCTCACAGATGGCAGGTTTGCAGGCGGGTTGTGTGGTTGGGAATGGCCCCTGTGATGAAGTTACAGGTGTTGCTGTGGTAACAGGTGAGGTGGGGCTGGGAGTGGGACAGGACGCTCCGGGGATAGTCCACAGTCTTGCAGTTTCTGAGCAGCTTTCAATGTGTCCGTTTGGAGAACGGCAGTCATTGGCCGGGGAGTTGTCACAAGTGCCTACAGAAACAGGCAGCGTTTAGAGGCAGAGCACAGCTGCTTTTCATCATTCCCCACTGATACAACTTGGTCCTCAATTAAAAACTTTAACACAGTCAAAAAATTCTAATTTTTACATTCTGAATTCAAAAATCTTCCTGGATGGGAAGCGAAATGTCTTAAAACTTGAACACAAAGTCCAGTGGAATGTTTTTTTTTACTTTTATGGAATGACTGGGACTTGGGTGACTGAGAATCCTCACCTGCATAAAACCCTAAAATAAATAAATAAATTCCTAAACCTAAAGAAATTTAAAGTGAAATACATGTAGCGCCCCCTTCAGTCACAATATATGATTGTTCGCAAAATATGGCATAACACCAGCATTCAAAGGCTGTATATATGAAATCACTGCTAAACTGGATCATCGTACACTTGGAGAATCCCTGATCTTTGGATCATTCTGAATAGCTGTTAAACTAAATAACTGTAATCAAATCCTATAAGTTTAAGTTTACAAGACATGATCATTTTCCACTCTAATCTATTGCCTTTTAACTCATACTATGACTGTAAAAATGATAAAAGGGTAACAGACTGATATCTTACGGTGCTGTCCCTCAGTGTTTCCTTCAAACAGTGAATAGGGAAGGTCGATGCTGAAGGAGGAGCCCCTAAAAATGATTTTTGTGTTGATCTTTGGTATCTCTGCAGTGATCTCCATATCTGTGCCAAACAGGAGCAGGACCGAATTGCTATAGGCTGGATATACGCGTTTCTGGTCTACATAGACCTGGAGAACCCAAAGAAAAACACATTTAGAACAGCTGTGAAATTCACAGAAAATTTTTAATTGGACTCGTTGAGATTAAACTGCTACTTACCACATTTGTTGGTGTTCCTGAACTCTTAATCTGAGTCAAAACTATCACCAATGACTGGTAGGTGATGGTGAGAGTCAGAGGGCAGAATGTGGTGTCTGTAGGATCACACTCATTGCTTCTTGTGATGGTCAAGTTATATTTAGAAATAATCTCCTTAACCAAGTAACAGGAGCAGTTCTGTTGGGAATTGTACATTTGGCCGTCAAAAGTAGTGTAGTAGGATCCACTCAGGACACTGCAAACACCTGCAGGAAGAGGAGGCATGTCATGGAGCAAGAGTATGGAGGAATCTGACGTGTTCAGGTGTTTCTACTCAAAGTTAGGATCAAAGGTACATGTGTACTGCTTCTGAACACTACATGCAAAGAAAGAAATCCCCACACTAGGCAGACAAAGGCTGTTTCTCAATATGTGAACTTGTGCGTTCTCATGTGCTCATGAAATGCATCATTCTCAGCCCTAGCAATGTTCCAATTCACAGAACAGAAGATCCGAGAACGGACAAAGTCCCCAGATGTTGTTCTCGCCCCTCCCTCGCTTTTTCCCAGCATGCATCAGAACAGAATTGTCCGTTCTTGAGATTGACAGCTGTCCCAGCATGCACTGCAGCAGCTTTCAATGGAGCGCTCACAGAGCTCAGAGTATTAAGTTAAAAGTTGCCATTGTTCAACAAAAGTACATTTTAAGATCATTTGATCATTATACTTTTAAGCGTCACTATATATCCAACTTACTGATTTAATGTGTCATTTAAAAAAAATTTTCCAAAGCTGAGAGGACCGCCGCTTAACAAGGGGAGCTGTGAGGATAACGGCAGCCAGTTCTAAAGTTAACCCGTCTGCAGCACAGCCCTCACTCTGCATAGCAGTGTGTGAAGGACCGCTGGCTATGATGGCGATTTTTTTTTTTGTTTTATTTGGCAAAATGTTCATTTTGATTTGTGCTTATCTGACTGTGTTCATTATCATCCCCCACTAAATATAAGAAAAAACTAAGAGTTTATTATTATCTAGAGACTATTAATAACAGGAGATGAAATGCAGCTCCAGACGAGCCGAGTGTGTGGTGATGTCAGGAGTACATTTCTGTTTCAATTGACCCAGATTTATTCTGCAAGCTCCCATTGTCCCAGAGTCCAGACTTTCCTGTGTTCTTCTCAAGAACATACTTGGCGAGGACACGAGTCCGTACTCACGTTCTAGTGAATTGAGTAACGGCAAAAATGTTATTGACATCGTGGATGATTAAACACTGAACTTACATTCACACTCTTCATGAAAGCAACATCCATTCTGTTCGTAGATCTTGACAGGTTTCCTCCCATTGGTGCAGATGGGTTGTGTTACGTTTGGACAGACCACAGGTGTGACTGTTATCTCGCCTTCTGTGCAAGTAGCTGTCATGCAGTTCTTAGTCACCCAGGATTCTCCGTTCTGAATGGGAAGGAGATGTTAAAAATGACCTAATGGTTGGTTACCATTTATCACTGGAGGGAAGTGAACCAAGTGACGGGAATGTCTGGGTGTGGAAATAACATAATCCTGTTCCCAATCTGAAGTATACTGCCACTATATTTGGAGTAGCTATTAATTAGTAATATTTTGTATTTCTTGATAAGAACAATATGCAATAAAAATTCATTAAAACATAGCTTAGGCTTACAGGTGAGCCCAGCCAAGGCAGGTGTTTAAACTATGCTATTAAACTTAAAAAAACAGACTTTTCTTAATTCCATTGAGCTTTTAATCCTCAAAAGAGGAATTGTCGAAAGATGCATACATTTTTAGAGCACCACCTTTGCACATTTACAGCTCCTATACATATTTTGAGTCTTAAAAAAGCTCTACAGAGGACACCCATCATCTTGTTGAAGTCCATAATGTTTGATATAGAGAAATATAGAGAAATTCGATTTCCAAGGATTTATAGTAACACCTTTGTAACACCTTTTTCAAGACAGTAATATTCTTCTTAGGTTACAGAACTTCCATCGACATAATGCTGTGTACAGCAGTGGATTTTGATGATAAACAGACTAAATACCATTATTGATGCAGAAGTCCTACAACTGATATCAGCACTTGTCTGATCTAATTTTATGCTGTTGCTATACTGCTGTTGCATGCCATGCTGTTCATATATAGCTGACATTTGTTTAATCCAAGTCTTTATATTCCTGAATTTATGTCAACTCTGTGTTTGCTTATCTAAAATACAACCTCATCACCAAACTAATTTCTCGTATGTGCAAAGCACTACTTTTTAAATAAAGCATTTATGATTTAATTTGACCAGATTCCCCTTTATGAGGTACAAAATACATCTGGCACAGTTTTGGTAAATGATAGCCGCATCGAACAAAATGTGGTTAAAATGCTTGTGGGAGAAAATGGGCTTCAAATGGTTTAGCCCTAATTTTCTACAGTTACAGTCAATATACTGGTTTCTAGAATCTGAGATATTTATTTGGTTTTCAAAAGTGTTTGCACTGTTTGACATAATTTTCTTTTTTGGTGAGATTAAAAAAAATAAAAAATGAGGCAATTTTTTCTGCTATGTAAATAAATCAAAAAATGCATAAGAGTGTAATAAATGTAACAGTGGCTTCACTAGAAAAGACTACCTCTACACGTTTAACAAACAATTGTATTTAGGACCTGCTGACTTCAGAGCTGTTGTAGAGCTTAATTTACTTGTGTTGTATAATTTTCATGAAAACTAAGTAGTCTAAAATCAGTGGTTAAAAAAAGTAATATTTTTAGGGCGGTAGTTGTTTACCATTTTCAGACATCTATGTATGCTTCATACAAAACTTCATACAATACAGTCTTCCTAACCCAATTGATTAAGATCTGGATGTTTTTGTATGGTTGTACTATTTCCTTTATGGGTTCTGACTGTTAGATCATTTTGGAGCCAATTATTGATAAACCACTTATCTTTATGGAAGATATATTGATGCCTTACCTGTTTGGGTACATTTCCATCATAGCAGACTTGGATAGCTGTAGATGCTGCTCTGGTTGTGGTC
Organism: Cyprinodon brontotheroides; assembly: GCA_018398635.1. Classification (NCBI taxonomy): domain Eukaryota; kingdom Metazoa; phylum Chordata; class Actinopteri; order Cyprinodontiformes; family Cyprinodontidae; genus Cyprinodon; species Cyprinodon brontotheroides. The sequence continues at coordinate 31,311,437 of JAGKQL010000004.1, read as the reverse complement.
AGGGGTACTGAGCTTGTAATAGGGGCATTCGTTGTGCTGAACAGTGAAGAAGAGGAATGTGCAGTAGTGCTAGGTATATATGTTGGACAAGGGGTGGATTGTGTTTCAACTTTACAAGATGCATTGCAATATGCACTGTAGCACCACCCAAGGCCATCAGAAACATTGTATAACAGGTCCCCTGTGTAAAACAGATTATGGAGAAAGGTTGAGCACATGCAATGGAAATTGCTAAATTACATGCTGATAACAAAGTTTTTAAAAAAGTATTAAAAATACTTAAAAAAAAATGGCAATTTGAGAGGAATATTTGGGAAACAATTCATCAAAACGACTTTTTTCGAAATAAACAATCACAAAACATCTAGAGTGATGCAGCATAACAGAAAATGAACATAAAATGTATATATATATATATACATACACATCAAACATTATTAAAACAGAAAAGACTTACCGGGTTGATGAGATGTTCCGTTAACAATACACATGCACGATGCTGTCGAATGTGGTGAAGATGAATGGACCCTTGCTGTGGTTGTCTGGATAGTGGATCTAGTTTGGTAAACTGTTACAGTTCCAGGAAGTGTCTTTGTTAACGGTGCGATAATGGTTGTGCCTATTAAATGGTTTTGTGTGGTTATGGTTGTTGTGTTTTTCACCAAAGCATCAGTAACTCCTCTTGTTGAGTGTAACTGTCCCGTTATAACACCCAATGTGGTACTTGTAAAAGTTGTTTCTGCAGATTCAGTTGTTACTCTCTGGGTTGTGCTGAACGGGCCTTTTGTAGTTGTTGTAAGAAGA
>JAGKQL010000004.1:31271714-31310133 GCA_018398635.1 Cyprinodon brontotheroides | reverse complement strand
TATAGAGTCACGTGGGTCATAACGGACAAGGGTATTTGGGCAGTTATCATATATGTTTCATCTTTTTATGCCTTAGTGCAGCCCTACCGTTACATATATAACCTGTTTTGGTTTTATGCACAGATACAGGCGCTTTTAATAAGGTCTGAGAGCAACATCTAGACAAAATACATCTAGGTCGATCTAAATGTATCTAGTCAATCTAATTAATCAGAGAAAGAAGAAAAATCGCAATTCAACCGTGCATTTCCGATTTAAACGACTGTAATAGACTAAATATATGCGAATGAAATGTACAGTTAGGAACGAGCAAAAATAATCTGCGTTTTGATTTATTATTTTAAAAAAACTAAAAGTAACCTCGCAAAAACTTGAATGAAACTAAAGAACCGTGAAATAAAGTATTTTGCAGGAAATTCTAAAGGAAAATTAAAGCAGCAGCTCGTTTTATTATTATAATTTTTTTTCTTACCTCTTTAAAGTTAGGTTGATAAAAACGTGGCGTGGAAAGCTCTGAGCGCAAAGTAATGATGAATGAGCCTGTAAGTTTCACTTTTCTGAAAAGACGGAGTGAAATAGAGAAGGTGCCCACACCCATAATCCCCTCCCCACACTACAGCTACTATGCCAGTTAAGCCACCTGCAGAAAAAAAAACACATAGGATGTGGTCTTAGTAGCGTTTTGACAAAGCAAAGCCTTTTAATAGATTTAATTTGCGTGAACGGTTACTGATGAAGACATGCATGGTTCTGCCCTGGCAGCACAGGCAGCTGATGTAAAGGGACAGTTCTTTGTTTTTATTTATTTGATTTCAAAAAATAAAATAAAATCTACAAGTGAAAAAATAGGTATTCAACAGAGTAATGAAAATATTTCACACAGGGAAAATGCAGAAAAGAAGCAGGTGCCAGGTTATAGCAAGATTGCTCCACCTGTAGTCATTGGACAGGTTCATGTTATGTGATACAAATTGAGCCTAGGTGGAAGTTAAATTGAAGAAACTGATTGTTCTCCTACATCCATCTACGACACAGCCAATCAGCTTCGAATCACACCTCTAGGAAAGCCAATCGGCATCCAAATTTCATCTAAAAAGGCCTCCGATCCACTTGTGGACTCCTGTGCGCAGGTGGTGGATGCGCTGTGACTTCATTCAGATGACTCTGTTTCAACCCACCTCCAGCCCCTCCTCCACATTGTAGCTAAAGTTTCATCAGAGTGTCATTCCTCCCGGATTCTTACTGCGTTCCCTGTCTCATCTCAATCGGTCCGGCAGAACACCGCCATGTTGAGCCTGGTTCTGCCAGAGGTTTCTTCCCAACGGGGAGTTTTTCCTCTCCACTGTCGCTTCATGCTTGCTCATCATGGACCGGCTCTCTCAACCTGTGTTATCCAACTGGACTTCCATCTCCCAGGTCCCTGATTGAAGCTCTGGTATCAGCTCACGCAGTTCACTGGATCTCCTCATAAAGCTCAGCAGACCGGCTCGCTAACCAGCAGTCTTCAGACTGACCATCTTCATCTATTTCAACTCCACCACCAGTTTCAGGCCTGGGGAGAAACAGCCCTGTTTCTTTGCTCCTGTTCATGCATATATATCAAAATTCAGCGCTATGTTTCCTCCCTAGGTCTGAACGCTAAAGACAAAGTAATTGTATCAATAAATTTCTCCTAATTGTCTTTTATCTTCGTGTGAGTTTTTCAGATTGAAATATACAATGGCTTTGTTTGATAATGTAAACAGCAAACCAGCATATATTATATAGGAAGGACAATAAGTATTTGACCACCCAGTTATTTTGCAAGTTCTCCCACTTAGAAATCATGGGGGGGTCTGAGATTGTCAGCCGTACAGGCATGTCCGACACAATCTAAAAAAAAAATAAAAAAAATCCAGAAATCACAATGTGTGATTTTTGTAACTATTTATTTGTATGATGCGGCTGCAAATAAGTATTTGAACACCTGAGAAAATCAATATTTATATTTGGTACAGGGTTGTAAAGAATTAAGTCATGTTACTTTGACTTTTGGTTAATTTCTGAGGCCATAGTTCATGTTCTCGTTCCTGAAAGCCAGTGGTGAGCGTTTTTACTATTTTGTAGGAGTTCTGATCGTATGCGAGGTTTTAGTGTACCGTAGTTTTCCTGTTATCACAAAGACTGTTCTGCCTCTCAACCCACTGAGCCTGCGTGTTCCCATGTTTTATTCTGCCTGAACTCTCTGTGGACTCCTGGAACCTTGAACAAGCTTTTTTCTGTTCTGGTCGGAACCCTGTACAGGGCTACGGATTCCTCGATCTCTGAGCCTTTCTGTTCTGAACTGTTTCCCTGACCTGGCTTGGATTCATTCTTGTTTACTGGGGCTGCAGCACTCTGGGCGGCTCCCGCCGGATCTCGTTGGAAGTCCATCGGCTGGATCCTACCTCGCTCTTAGGAGTTGGACTGAATTGTTAAACCGTGTAAGTGGCTCACATGATTAATCATCTTCCGTCAGATTATCATGGACACTTACCTCTGTTTCTCTCCAACCAGAGTTGCTGGTGCCCCGCCTCCCCTCACAGTTGCTGTAGATCACAGTACCGCGTCCTGATTTTAGTAAATGCTTTGAATCTTCCCACCATCTGTCTCGCCTTGAATATTGGGTCCTACTTTCTGAGCATATTACATTCCTAGCTTTAATCCAGCAGACTACCTTGTTGGGTCCCTGAGCAGAACGCTTAGCTCTAGATTATCTCCTAGGTGCTGAACAGGAGCAGCTTGCTGCTTCGTAATGGATGAGTTAGATGCAAAGGACACATGACATGTAAAAAGTTGCAATGACAAAGATTATTATATATCTCTTGGAGAGCTCACAGATGCATCGAACCTTTTCCAGGTGGTGTATCCATCCGACACAGAAACTACAGCAAACTATATCAAAATAATTTTGGATATCATTATAACAAAAATTTGATATATTGAGCAGCTTATACCTGCTTTATGCAATTTGTCAAAAAAATGTATTTGAAAAATACATTATGAAAAAAAAAATAGATCTGAAAACTGCTACATCTCTATTCTTTTTAAGAAAGTGTAAACCCTGTATCTGCTTAACTCTTATTACACTAAAAGCAGTTGCAGACAGCAGATACACAGACTTGAGTCTATTCAAGACGTCAAAAAGGGATTTCAAACTGAAAAAACACCAGAATTACACTGTACTGAAAGCAGAAAAGCTAGCAAGATGCTTCTTAGGTTATTGCTCAATGGTTCATATGCTCAAACCTCGTGATATACGGGAATAATCTGATGGGAGAGAAAAGATGATGTAAGATGCAGGCTTTCTCTTGACTTGCAGAAAGTATTTTATTAGGAGTTTTCCAAAAACAAGAACATCTTAATCAGAAGGTTAATAAAAGTGCTGGACACAATAAAATAAGTCTCATTCTGCTTGGAGGTTTTAAGGCACTAATTTGAAATAAATGTTTCCCTTTGCTCTAATACAAATGATCAACTTTGAACGGTGCTGATGTGACACAATAGGAAATTGTGCAGCTAACTATCTGCAGACCAAGTCACATGGAATGAACTAACCACCACCGGGTCAACAAGCTACATTCCTCTGGCCTGAGTGGTGACCACGGCGGTGCGAGTCGGATGGCGGCACCTGATCTTTACTTCTCTATTCATCTGGCACCAAGCACAGGTGTAGCAACACATTACATTACAGCAGTCACCGCAGCATGAGCCCTGCAGATGAAAACAAAAAGAATGGAATAATACAATTAGCAGAGATCTACATCAAATGCTTTCCAACTATATTCTGATTTATTTAGATGCACCTAGATCATGTAAATACTTGAATCAATTTCTATAGTTTTATTACTTTTTAACACATAGGCTGCATTTGTGATTGTTTTATATCCAAATACTTGCCTCTTTTTTTTTCTTGATCATTTTTATTATTTTTTGTCAAAACCTTTTTCCATAGTTTTTTTGCCCCATTTCGTTTTCATCTCATTGGGGGTTTTTTTTCTGCCACTTTTTAAATAACCAGGCAACTGTATGTACAGAGGGGGGAAAAGGTATTAAGTAGTAAAAACTAACAAAAAGTAAAAGTATTTAGCTACTGATTGCGTAACTCTTCTGGATCATCCATATGGTTTCTAGTGAACTTGAGACAGGCCTGAACATGCAGTGCCTTAAGCAGAGGGATTTGCCTGGTACTGCAGGATATGAGTCCCTACTACTTTCATTTCATTCCAATTGTTCCCACAGTTGATTTATTTCCAACAACCTCCTTGGCTACTGTAGATTCACCTCCCAGCCTGTTGCAGGTCTATAATTTTCTTCCTGGGGTCCTTTGAGGGCTCTTTGTGGTTGACAATAGTTGGAGTTTGTAGTGTGTTAGCTTGAGGCTGTGACTGGTGTTTTTTTTTTATACAGATAAGTTCAAACAGGTTTCATAATATAATCAAATAGAATAAAATCTATAGTTATGGGTCATCTTGATCTGAATTAGATTTTTCTAAATGAAAATCTGAGAGAATTAGATTTTTCCTTTCCTCCATATTCTTATGGACACACATGTATATCAATTAAACCTTTTGAACAATGAAATCAGCGATTTTCATCCCTTAAAGTGATACAATAAATATTACACTACAGATTACTAAATCTATTGGATATAGTTTGGTATATGCAACTAAAATACATTAAAGCTATGAATTTAACGGAAATGGTAGATTTTTCTAATACTTAATTCTCGAGGATTTGACTCAAATTTGTAGCCTGGGTGCCATTTCGAACTTAGTCCAGCCCACAAAGTTTGAGGTCGGAAGTTCGGTCTGGCTCTGCTCCATAGTAGCGGTATTATACAAAGCCCACTGTCGGCTGATCAATCTGCAAGTGTCAGAGGCCGGGCTTTATCACGATGATGGACAGATGACCAACGATAAAGTAATCAACCACGTGACCAAAGGGCGGCTTGGGTACCTAACTGTAATGGCTGCCGCTGGAGAGTTTAGGTGAGTAGATTCTGCTATTAGGTCTGTTCTAGAAGATATCGAGCAACAAATTAATTTTAAAGAGGAACAGAAAGCTTTTGATCAAGTCTCATCTTCTAACCTTATTCACGGCGTGCAACTGCGGCTTTGATTTTATTGGACAACAACTATGCGCTGCAATAACATACGTCCAGCACTCCGTTTATCTAGGTTGGACAGGTCTATCCAATTGAGTGCAGAGGCATTTTTCCTGGTTTTGTTCAAAACAGCACCGCATAATCACAGCTCTGTAAGACGGTATCCAGACTCATATTCTGACTAGAATTGAATAGGACTAGGACTAAGTCAGGCTATCAAATTTGACTCAAATTTAAATAATCCTTTTGGCACATTTAAAAATAAGTATGTTTTTAAAGAGAGTGAAATCTAAACCTACTTAATACATTTAAATGTAGGAGGATTAAAAAAAAAACATCAGAACATTCAGAATTAGGACTGAAATAGCACCTGAAATAAAGTTAGAATTGACTGATAATGCTTTCTATGGCGGGAAATGGGGTTATACTTTATTTGGAGATAACTGCTTGCTTAGGAATTTGTGGATCTATCTTGTTTTTTGTGAAGGAAAAAGATGATTTCCATGTATTTCTGTAGTCACATTTCAGAAAATAAAAGAAGCAGTTTTCAAATGTGTTTTTTGTTTGTTTCTAACACCTTTACCACTTGTGAAAAAGCTACTACAGGTTGGCCTATTTTACCTAGGTCAGTTAGCCATATTTGTCATGATGGGTCTAATATTTTTTGTCCACATGCAGAAACACTCAGAGAGATTGTAAAAGTTTGAATGTTTATTTTCTGTTAAACAACAAAACAACAGGAATCTGGTTAACACAGCTTGGTGGGACCTGCGGCCAGGTATCCAGGTGCGACTGCACAGAAGGAGAGAGAGAAATGGTGAGATCACGGTTGGTGGGAAGAGAGTAGATTACTGAATACTCTGTTCTTACTTACTTACTTGCTGCTAGAATTGCAGGGTGTTATGTTCCAATTGTGGGGGCTTTGGCAGGTTGAAGGTGGACATGACGTTGGAGGGTAAGTTTATGGAAGCACAGAGGAGCAGCGGAGCTGTCAACAGGAGACTTTGATGAGGTCTGAGCTCAGAAGAGAGGAGTTCTGGAACTCTTGGCGTCTCAAAAGGTTTTCCTTCATGGCTGGAAGGACTCGAAAAATCCTAGAGGATCTAAAGGTATACTGCTGAAGATTCACAAGAAACAAAATGTAAGAGCATGAATAAACTTGTAAAGTTTAGAGAATTACTCAGCTAAGCTCTGAGGGGTTAGAGTACCCAAAACAGGCAAACACTCGGGCGAAGAGGTGATGACTGTCAGCTGCTCATATACTCCTCTGAGGGGATGATGACGATTTGTTGCAGGTGTGGATAGTTGAAACGTGTAGGCAAACCCTCCAAGACCGCGTAACCAGACCGTACCATCTGGTGGATGAATGGTGGAACTGAAAAGGAAAACAAACTAACCCCACAAACTGGAACCTAACAATATTAAATACTACACTATTTATACCTTTGTGTCAACAACAACTCATTTATACATATTCTACAAGGTAAAATAACTGTTTTCTTTGTCAAAAAGAATCTCCACGAACAGTCATTTTTAAGTCCTTCATTGCCCTAAGATCTTAATAAAAAGAAAAATAAGGAGCACTGAGACTTTTTGTGTCACCTTTTAAATGGCAGAGATTTTCTTCAAGAATAAGAATGATTGTTTTCTACCTTCGGCTAATTTAGTTCGCCAATTAAATTCTAAATAATAGCCTATACTGGTACCGGTAATAATATGTTGAGACTCCAAAAGAGATCGGATTCTTATGAAACGGGTACAATACAGTTTGTCTGAGTGGTGATGTCATAAGAAGGGGCAGACTCCAGAGAAGATCTGACCACTCCAGCAGATCTGATATCTATACTGGTGTTACATAATGGGATCTGTCCAGAGCCATAGGTAAGACTCTACAGCTCTGGGAGTGTCACTTTGAGATATGATTGGTGGCTGTTCACTGCGTATTGTAGTTATGGGAGGAGAGATGACACACAGTAGAAGTAAATTTAAACCGGCAGCTGCTTTGTGTTTTATTTTAAACTAAGACTTAGGAGAGCTGTTAAACATATGGACCTTTTTTAAAAAACAAAAAAGTAAAACCAAACTGCAACAGAGTGCTTATAATGGCAGGTTAGTATTATATTGCAATAAGTTTGAAAAAACATAGAGTTAAAATGTTGTTTTTCTTTACTAGTCAAAAAAAGCAATTCAGTGCAGCTCCTCAGAGGACCATGACTCACAGTTCCAGGTAAAAATTTACTCATATTTGTCGATTTCTTATTGAACAGAAATTGACCAGACTGCAGATTTTCTAAAGATCTAAAAAGATCTGAAAATATTGGAGCAAATGCTACCACAAATGCTGCCACAGCAAAATACATGCAAGGTATGGATAAGGAGTGTAAAATATGTGAATAATGATGGAGGGAAGTTTTGTATGCTACATTCTGGAAAAAGTAAGTAAAGTGCAGTTTTATTTTTAATAAAATCTACAAGCCAGAGAACCACAAATTTTCATTTTTTTACAGTTATATTCTCTTAGGAAACAATTGTAAAATTATCATTTAGGTTTTTAGGGCCATGTTTTTTTGATGGGGTTGTTGAATGCATCTGAATGTTTTCTTAAGAAAAACAACTGAAAATCTCTCAGATTATAGCAATTTCATTTTAGGAAGGAAATACACTGAAAATGGCAGAAGGAAAACTGCCTTTTCTTTCCCTTTTTTTGCTTATCCATTGATAGAGAAGATACAAACACCTTTATAGACTGTACACAAACCTTTTACCATCATAGTTGTTCTGGTGTTCTTCAAAACAACCATCAAAACAACCGAGGTTGTTTTAGTCAGTAGTTTCCTCAGAACTTGAATTTTTCAAGGCAGAATAAAGTCAACGCATTCTGCATACAACCCCGACACACAGGTGAATAATTAACTGCTAACAAGTTTGTCAACCAATTCTGAATAAACCATTATGTCAATCCAAGAAAACATTCAACTGTGGCACCACTGAGGCAGTGAATGAAAGAAGACTTGCTATTTTCAAGTTATCATGATTTAAAATTCTAGGAAGTAACAATATGCCATGATTAGGACTGCCACACAACCTAACAGCAACACCAAGAACACCTATGAATGAGCGTTGCTCCAACAACTTCCAGACTTACAGGGATATTGTGGCGTTGCCTAATGCTGGAGCGCAGCGCGCAGGACAACACACAGCAGATGTCTAGCAGTGGCATGGCACAGCACCATCCATGTTTACTGGCAGTCTGGCACTGCATGCAGGGGAAACACCATAGGCCACAGCAGCCTGTTGGGGAGATGGAGAATATTTTATTAGTGAAATTATCACAGAATCCACTTAAGTTTATCAAGTAATAAAGCCCACAAAAGAAATGTAAATTATCAAGGATAGCTTTGGTGTTAAAAGAATTTCAAATCAGATTCAGCCCATATTTGGGATTAAAGCAGACTGAAATCACTTCACAGTTTTTCTAAAAAAAAAAAAAGTGAAAATAACAATCCACTGGACATGTATGGATGCGATAGGCACCAGCACCCCTTGCGACCCCACTCAGGACAAGCGTGTAAGAAATGAATGGATGGATGGAATAAACCAGGGAACAGATGTGAGTCAATCAGAAAAACTTACTGCCAGTGTTTAGCAAGCTGGCACTGGAGGCAACATGTTTCTGTAGCACCTCCTCAAGTTTCACGCCTTCACAGCTCTTCGTGTCCTTCACCCAAACCTTTAACTTTTAAGTTCCTGAATTTTTTTTCTTAAGGGTAGAAGGCTTTAACACATCAGGCATTTTGAAAAAAAAACAAAAAAAAAAACATATTTACAGTTAATGAGATCTGGCACGTGCCGCTTGATCCATTCCTAAATTATAATGTTAATTTGTTGTTTAATGCCTGCTTTATGTGTATAACTACAGAAGGGTTTACAGTCTTCGCCTGCAGTGGTGTCTTGTATAAACTTTTTCAATAAATCCACACTGCCCCCTTCAGGAATACAGGTGTTCATGTAAGCGCCAGCAAGTTATGTTAATAACAGTGTCCTGCAAAATTGCTTTCAGTATTTAGGTGCATCCATCTTCCCTGTTTCTGCTGGCATAGGGCATGAAAACTACAACTTCCTTCTTTCACACCCAGAATATTGCAAAAGTTAGAAATAACCTATTCAGGGGTGATGCTGAGAAAGTAGCCATGCATTTGTTACTTCAAGATTGGACCATTTCAATTATTTAGGAAGTCCACAAACCTTAAAGGCTTCACCTGATAGAGTTCTGCAGAAGGTTAAAAAGAGAGATCATATCTCTCCTATCCTAGCTTCTCTACATTGGCTTCCTGTTAAATCCAGAATAGAATTTAAAATCCTCCACATATAAAGCCATTAAATGGCCAAGCTCCATCTGATATCCAGAGATAGCGTTGTTTCCTTATGTTCCTAACAGAGCACTTCAAAACAATTAATTAAAAACAATTCACTAGACTTTGTTTCCAAGTTTGAAGTCATTTCACCTCCATCAAGGGAGCTTTTTCAATTCAAAATGTCAGAATTAGCGTTGAATTGGAAGCTTTACAGAGCGGCCCAAAACAAAGCCTTCTTTTGGTTTAGGAAACATGCAAATTGAACTGGAAAAATGGGTCCGCCCCTTCAGAATTGGGAGTCATTTGGGTTCTTTGTTAACCTGCAATTCCCAATACTGGTCCATGCCTCTGAAGGGGAGGTTGTTAGGGGGAATTGTTGGCCTTGTTAATCAGGCATGATGTTTTGGTTCTCTGTATGGGGCCAGGGGTTGCGATTATAGCGGGAAGGAATCAAATCTATCGCTGCATTGTAGGTTTTTGAAAGCTGATACCTGAGTGTGCCACCTTAAGGTTTGTTTTTTCTTTCTTAACATAAATGGCTTCCTCACACCTCTTTTCAAACCACCTGTCTTCTTTGTCCAAAATGTGAATATTCTGGTCCTGGTCATTTCAGAGTTGTTTTGATCATTCAAACTTTCCCAGCTGTCTTATTTCAGCTGTCTTTATTCGGCTTCCTGTTAAATCCATAATAGAATTCAAATTCCTCCTTCTCACGTATAAAGCATCATATTTTAGAGATCTGACTGTCCTTATGTTCTTAATAGAGCCCCTCACTTTTAATCTGCAGGTCTACTAGCAGCTCCTTGGAGTACATAAAGTGGAATGCTAGCCAGATCTTTTAGGATGTGTTCCAATTAAGGGGCTGCATCCTTCAAAGGACCCGATTTACTTCAGAAAACTAAAAAACAAAGGTCTAGAAGAGATTAGCTGTCAAATCAGCAGCTGTCCCCGCTTTTACCTCAGCATAAGTTTAGTTGCCTAGCAACCATGAAACCGTGAGGCATAGATCTTAGAATCTGATGGAGCACTTTTGTTCTATGAATATCTTTTATCCTATCATTTATCAAACAAAAAAATCTAATCTTTCATAATTTACATTTCTTAAGCCATAATTATTTTATGGCTATTTTTATAGAAACATAAATGTGTGAAGAAAAGCTGAAGATATTTTTTATATTTATATATTTTTTTTATAACAAAGCAGCGTGTGTATGATGTCATCCACGCGCGCCGGCTACTGTTCATTCTTCCTATCCGCTGAACTGCTGCTAGTTTTACTCGCATGCCTGGAAGATGTCTAGTGCTACCACAGATGATCTCTCTCTCGAAATGGAATTGAACGATTCAGATTAGTTAGCTGAATGAATAGAAGGGGTAGCGCGTAGCCGCCTGATGCCCGAGCTGCCTGTCACAACTCCAGTCCGGCGTGCGCGGATGACATCATACACGCGCTGCTTTGTTTTTAAAAAATATAAATAGAAAAAATATAACCGCGGATGTCTGAGGGACAGTGCTTCGCCTACATGTTATGTGAATGCTGGCGTACCATAAAGAATAAATTATGAACAGTTTAGTTTGTGCTTTCAAGTCGTTGCCCATATAGAAGACGTAACTTGGATATAACCTAACTGAATATCTTCAGAACAGCTCCAAATGACACAAAACTAATATGGGTGAGTAGAACATGATGTAATAACATAAAATCAAAGGCCCAATGTAAAAAAAATAAAATAAACGATGTTCCTCTTTAAGGTTAGGCTTCCTTTTTGATAAAGTTATAGTTAGAGTGGCCCAGGTTATATATTTAAAAATATGCTGCTATGGGTTTAGACTGCTAGAAGACCTAGCAAACCTTTTCATTACTCTGCTTCATTCTACTTCGACTCTCCAATGTTGCCTTCATTGGTAGTTCAACCTCCACCATTATATTTTCTCTGCTCTCATCATAGTAGCTTTATCTGACCTCATCCTGTGACACTTGATTAGTGCATCTCCAAATAATCCTCATGAGTTCTGCTGTTTGAGCAGCAGCCTCACCCTTTCCTGTGAAAACGTGTGGTTGGAGGATATCTACATAAGAAGGCTCCCTTCAGGAAGCACCAACTTTAACCACGCTGCGCCAAACAAACGGCCACTCTCTCTGATCAGGGAAAAATTATCTGAGGCACAGCACAATGATTTCAGCTGAAGTTTGAGACAAACAGGCTTTTTACTAGCTAATTAGAACTGAACGCAACAGTTATTTGCTTATGGAAGTTCTTTTTTTGGCTGTATGAGCTCTCAGACATTGTTTAGGCTTCATGGATGTTTTCATATGGTAATGTCATGAAGTAGGCATCACCCAGATCAGAGATGAGGCTTTGCTTTAAAAGCAAGTATTTTTGCTGAGTTATAAAAAAGAAAATATATATTTAATGACAAATTAACCCTGTTGACCAATATCTCATCATATATTGGTCTAAAGGTGATTTTGAAAGTCTTGAACACTTATACTTTAAGCCCTTATTATGCTGCAAAATTTCCTACATTGTAGTTTTTCTTTTAGCTTTTCTTATAAATTTGTGTTGCTGCCTGTTTTGACTTGTCTCTAACTTATCTCCTGGTACAGCTGAATATTTCTGCTGAGAGATAAATGATGGTTTTATTTCACCCAAGTGTTTTATTTCATCTTCTTTTCCTGTAGTTTCCTTCAAAGGTCCTGTTCACACAAACACAGGCTCAATTTATTTTTTTGTTAGTTTGGGTGTATTATTAACAGATAGATGCAACGCAGTGAAACATTTTGTCATTCAGAAAAAAGGAGACATGAAGAAAACAATCAAGCTTTACTGTTTATTGTGCCATGCCTATAATCAGAATTTTTAAATGTCATGCTGCCTTTTTATCTGTGCAACACAGGAAGAAATCAGAGTGATCACAATCTGACAATGTAACAGAAGTTTAACAATGAAGTGACTGTTTAAAGTCACAGATAACTGCTTCAGAGCAGCAGAACATGATAGTTAAATATTTAGAGTATATTCATCTAGTGTGGAAACAATATCCTGTAGTGGGAATTTTGGTTCAAGCTAGTTAAATGTTAGCTTAGCATTTTAGTAGATTTAAAGGAGTCAGCACCACATGCACAATCTGCTATTGTTATTGTTGATATCTCCTGTGGGTCGTGTAGTAGTGTGCATCCATTATGTTTTTTACCATCTAATTTCTACTGACTTCCGTCATACTGTCCAGATCACAACAGAGATCTCTCACTTTTGCACTCTGGTGTTGCACTCTAAATATGTAATTTAAGGGAAATGTACTGTTTTCATGTTAAATACAACAAAGCTTCTTTATGTTTTAATAGAAAATCGTAAAATGTAAACATATAAATAGTAATTAAATGTACAGTGGAGGATTTTCGTGATTTTTTGAAAAGACCCGTCCCCTATACTTTAAAAAAAAATGCACATGCATGGGGGTTGATTTTAATATATAGTGGTTTTATTGGTGCTTTTTTATTTCTCTAATAGTGGTGTTTTGTTTTTGTTTTTTTACCTCAACAGGAAGCAGCTCTGTTTAAAAGTTGCTGTTTGCATCAATCATACAATCTTCCTTTCCAAAAGATTTACAATTTTTCAGCTGTGTCAGACTCACCAGAATAAACACATTACCAGAATGATTGACAATTAGTAGGACCACTTATTTTGATGATCCACCTAGAAAAACTATACCTTTATCTGTTTGACCACAAAGATTATAGCTGGGCCTGGTGCAAAACAATGAATGTGTAAAAAAAAAACACTTATTCTCCTTTCTCAGAAATGTTCTTAGGGCGTCTGGTTTTAGAGGCTTCTTTAAATATCAAGACATTTGAACTTTTTATTGGTACTTTTTTTGCAGGATGTAAGAAATTATGCCATTTGCTTAGTGGACTTACAGGTCCCCATTTCGGTGCAGCAGTCACAAATGCCAGTGCTCCATTTCCCGACACCGTGATGGGTGGAGGTGACCATCACCACCTGGGATGGTTGGGGTTGGTAGGCCATGTCTGGAGGAAACAGAGTCGACATAATGAAAGAGGAACTGTGTAGTTTTATTTCTGATTTCTGATAGTTCTTGCACACTAACACCCCCAGTTTCTTCCTTTATAAAGGGAGCATCTGAGGTGGTGAGAATTCATTTACACGCTGTGTTGAGCTTTTACAGGATATTAATCAGACGGCTTTAAAAAAGTCACAGTACAAGATGATATATTTGCTTTCGTTTCTCATGTCATTTCTTTCACAGACTACTCCTGTGTTTTGTCTTTAACTTGGTTTAATATAAAACAAACATAGGAGAGTCTATGGACTATTGTTGTTTAACTCATTTCACTAACTGTTAGAGAACGGAGTAGAGAATCCTAACGCCACTGGTAGCTCTAACTGATGTCATTTTAGGAAAAAGCTTAGATTTTCAATAATCTTAAGATTTTTATTTTGTATTTTATCTCAGTAAGTTATTCAAAAAGCAGCCCAGGCCTTGACATGGGTCCTAAAGTAAGCAAATGTGAGGAGCAATGAGGAGGACTTCTAGTCAGCCTATGAGTGTCTAAGAAGAGAAGAAACCAGGAGGGCTGTTTGGTGGATCCATCACCTATATAGTGGAATAAATGAGCACATACACTCCTTTAAGTGTATCATACAATCATTAATTTAGGCATATGATTAACTGTAGCTCCCCATATTTAGAAAGATTACTCAGGTTGAGAACCTGGATGGGTTCAGGTACATCTCTAGTTACATAATTTTATTGAGGATAAATTATTAATATGAAAAGTAAACAAACTCTAGACCAGGGGTTCTTAACATCTTTGAATCACACCCCAAAATTTAACCTACTCTGCTGTGCATGACCCCCGTCCCTAAGCCCGATCAATACCTATATGTAGCCTTTCCATAATCAGACAAGCACTTATGAACTCACTTCAGCTATTAGTCTCTTTATCATCTTATTTTAAAACATTTTTTGAAAAACAGAACAGAAATCATTTTACCGTTAAACAACAATGTGTTCTAAACTTGAAGAAAACACACCACAAACAGCCCATGTTTAACTTTAAACATATATGTTTCTGAGATCTTTAAATTTAACTTCCTGGTCAAAAGCAGAGATGTTTTTCTTCAACTACTTAATGTGACGGCTTCTTGTGTGAGAGAAGCAGGCTCTTGGCTTTATAATATAAAAAGGCCAAGGGGAGATCACTGTCAACTCTGAGGAGTGGTGATCTGTATTTCTTCTTCAAGTAGTTCTCTGCAAAAAAGGTCTTTTTGCACATATGTTTTGCAGACATGTTGATACAAATGGAAACAACACATCGGTTTCAGCTTTTGACACCACTGCATACTCTGTTGCTACTGAAGTAGCACCTTGGTTCGTCTATTGTTTTTGAATCTGTGCTACAAAGCTATATCGGCCGCTGCTCTGAGAGGCGTCCTCTCTCCAAGAGCTGCCTGTTGGGCGAATGGGCGAATGGACTGGGTTCCTGATAAGGAATCCCGAACCGGTATCAGTACTTCTTTCTAATTGAGTGGATTGGACTGCTGAACCCAGTGCATCCGAACCAGAGATTGTCCCCTGCTTATCCCCTCTTTTCATCTAATGCTGCTTTAGAGTTCGCGTTGGCTAACATTGTTAGCACCAACAAGCTCATT
Organism: Cyprinodon brontotheroides; assembly: GCA_018398635.1. NCBI lineage: Eukaryota > Metazoa > Chordata > Actinopteri > Cyprinodontiformes > Cyprinodontidae > Cyprinodon > Cyprinodon brontotheroides. The sequence continues at coordinate 31,294,978 of JAGKQL010000004.1, read as the reverse complement.
TTGGTCCGCGTGTACATGGATGCACATGCTTCATGGCCTGGTTTCCTCATGTCATCTGAGCTAACCCATTTTTCTCCAGTGCTGCTATATTGCAATGCATTTCTGAGTCATTGATCAGTATTCACTGTAAAGCTGAATAAAAGCTACACTGATTGATTGCAGTTAAGATCTCTGTATCGGTTGTTATTCATATTTATCTGCTGTTATTATAAAGGACACTTTGAAAGCATTAAACCGCAAGCTTAAAGATGGAAATAAAATGGTTATCAATATATTATATATCTGGTACCTAGGCCTTCAATCGACAACCCTCAACTTCTACTTCTTAATATCACCACTTTAACATTTTAATAACACTAAACCACAAATAGTATTCAAATATAAAATGTATCAACCGTTGGGTATATCAAGAGGAAGGTTAGTGTGAGGGAATTGAATTTGAAGATCAGATTGCTGATTCTAAAGGCCCTGGGCAGATTTGATTGACATAACAGCGCACTAAGGGTGAAATCTGATTGGACAAAAAAAAGTAACTACCACTTAAATGTAATGGAAGCAGAGCAGCCAATAAGCAGCTACAACATTAAGAGGCAGTCATTTGGAAGAAATAAATACAGTTAGATAGAAGAAATTTTAAGTTTAGCTCTGAAGGTCTGACCTTAGTCCACTGCTGGTGTTACTAGAGTGATTTGAATTACCTGTTAATTTGCAAATTTCCAGCTCTAGTTATTTAATTTTTTTCATAATCTTGTGGTAAAATTGTACAACATAGAAAAAAAAATTAAGAGTAATTCAAGCCCAACATATGTGTTCAGGGTGGAGAGGAACTGCTTGAGAGTTCTGTCAAAACTGTTTCACATCAGCTCTAACACCTTTTAGGATACTGTTTCACAGCATCATAGACCACAACAGCAGAGCAAACATCCTGCTCTCTGTCAGGCAATACAATTCTCAATAAGTGAACAAAAATAAAATGCTGGGCAAACAGGGTATGGACCGCATGCAAGGAATTTCAATATAAAGACAAATTGGGTTTAAAAAAAAAGTGATCTGTGATGTGTGCATCTCTTGGCAATACCCTAAACATGGGAAAGTTTCTTGAGACCTGCGGTCTAAGCTTCTTCTGAAATGAATCAAAGATTTACCAACAAGCGATTAGCCATTTTTAAAACCAAAAGGGAAAACACTTTTCTACACTCACAGACAAAGGAGTGTTTCAGTTTACCTCCAAAGAAATGAACAAACAAAGTAGGGATGCACGATATTGGGATTTTGGCCGATATCCGATATGCCGATATTTTAAAACTCATGTAGCCGATAACCGATATCGATACCAATTTTAAAGATGGACAAAAATAAGTAGTCATTGAACATAGCAGTTTTGTTATCCATTTCTGACAATTTGAAAAATAATATACTCAAATATATTTTCATATGCTGACATCAAATAGATTTTTAAAAACGCGGTATCGATCTATTTTACTTTCAAAATCTCATGAAATTTCATCGTTCTGTTACAAACTGTCGTGAGATTTTGTTATTAAAATAGATCGATACCGCGTCAATATATCAACATATAAAAATAAGGCAAAATTTCGTGAATTTTCGGGGGATTTCGTAGCATAACGATGACATATAGCAATATTTCATTAGTAAAAGAGATTGATATGGTGTTTTTAAATGGCAATATATCAGCATATGAAGATATTGTGATATTTTAATGTATCAATATTTTTCCCCTCGTCTTTAGAAGTTTTTTAAGTCTGTAAAAAAGAAGTTTTTTTTATGAAGAAGTAGTGGTATTTTTTTTTTTTTTAGACTTTAGAAACTCAGAAGCTGATCAAATATCGGGTTAAATATCGGTGGAGTGGCCGATGTCCGATATTCAGTTTTAAGGCCGATACAGGCCGATACCGATAGGTGGCCGATTATATTGTGCATCCCTAAAACAAAATAATACTTATGCTAGAAGGTAGGGATGGGTTGATGAGGCAACATGAAGCATTTCGAGACATTCAAAAATGTATTGACACTGCGTTGATACTGTGTCACTCAATACTGTCACCTTCTTGACCTTTAAAATCTCTACAGGCTGCCTGTTTGACAAACTGTTATTTGTTTACGTTTTTATGTCATTTTTTTAAGCAAAGGATTAAAATAAAAGCAACAGATTGACCTGATTGTTTGTCGATTTGCCAACAAGTTAATGCGAAATCCTGAAAAAACTGTGAAATTTGTGCTATTCTCAGGTCGATCTCAAAAAGATGGTCGTCATATTTTATACAGAGTGAAAGTCAGTGCGAGATCTCACAATATAAGGCATCTTGAGAGTGAAAATGAAAAATATTTTATGCCATGACTTGTGTAGAACACATTGCATACGCAGAGAGGACTTCTGTTTCAAACTATTAGTCAAAATATGATAATCAAAATTGAGAAATGTGCTCCTTAACCGTCTTTTTCCTTTTTGTTTCTTGCGGAAAAATCGCTAAACAAGATAGCAGGCTATTATCTGTTTTCTTGTTTTGGTTCAATGAAAAAAATACTAAAATTCTAATGTTTTTTAATTTTTTCATTTTTTTGGTTTCAAAAGAAAAAAAAACAGCTTGAATATACATGGATCCCGAATAAGACTCCATAGAAACAGTAGTTCCATGCCCTAAGGAAGAAATACTAGCATGCATAAAACTACCATACAACTCACCTGTTAATTCAGTCAAGACAACTTCAAATTCCAAAACAAAATCCAATTAAGAATCTGTTATCTGACTCTAAATTTAAAGTTCATCCAGTTTTACTAAATTCTGCAGTTTAATGAAAAAGGTTTGACAAAATGATCCTTTTCTGGATGTGCAGAGCTACGTTTATCCAAACAACTAATACAGATATACACAGCTATACACTGTACTAAATCTTGGCTGCTGAATACACTTTTGACTTTTTCTGTTAGATTCACTTCCTGTTTAATATCACAGCTGCATTGTTCCTTTGATTGTTCAATTTTTTTTCCTTCCCCTAATTTGCTTTCTGTGAGAAGTGCTCGAAAAATAGTTTACAGGCTGTGACGTGCTGAAATAAAGTGCAGAGGTTTCTAAAGCAACTCTGATTTAATGCAATAAAAAAGCAAATAATTCAGAATAAACTGCTAGTAAAATTAAAAAAAAAAAGGCTGCAGCCACCTCTCTCAATTAAACACCCATCAATTAAAGGCCACCTTGCTCTGCAGCGTTTGGGTTGTGGCATCTTTTTCAGGTTGTAAATTGAAAAACAGCAGACAGGAATGTTCTTCAGGGTCAAATAGGTTAAGTTCTTAACCTCTTATTCAGACAGACAGTGAACGAAACTGACTTGTGACTGAGAAAAAAAAACAACAGTTTGATCTGCAGGAAGCATAGAAACCCCAGAGTGTTACTGATGACAAAAAAAAGCGCCTGCAACTAGAAGCGCAGAAAAAACGGTGAGTCTTAGAATATCTGCACTTTAAGGCTGGGCATACACTGTACGATTTTTTTGCCCTTTTTCGTCTGATTCTCCAGTCGTGCAAGAATTTTTCATCAGGCCGAGTTTAAGCCTCATTGTGCGTAATGCATTGTGTACTATACAGGGGGTAGCAATTGCTGATCAGCCTCTCACGACCAACTCCTGATCAGGAATCCTAAGGTCGGGAGAAAATCAAACATGTTTGCAATACAGTCAGCCCTTTGTGGGGTGTTAGTGGACAAATCCTGCTGTTGAAGCTGAGCTACAAGCGTCTACAAGCTGATTTGCCAGAACTTTGTGCACTATGCATATGCAAACAAGGGAGTTCTTCTACTTCTTCCAGATTGACGAGTCCGACAAGCGCCATCTCTCGGCGCTGAGTCCGAAGGGTGGTTTTTGGATATATGAAGTGTGAGCAGGTAGAGTTAAAATTCTGGCAATTTCTGACCTGATCTTCCGCTTCCAAGGGGCCCCCATTTCTGGGGAGATAATCCTATGGTGTGTGATGTCTTATGAGACGTCGGGTCTGCTCCGTAGAACATCGTGACCACCTCTGATCAAAGATTGCGGAGACCTCCATGACAGGAATTGATTAATGATGTCCTAGTCTAGACTTTCTTCGTTATGACTACTCGCAGTGAGGATTCCTGCTCTGTTTTAATCTGCATTAGAGTCCTCCAAGGGTCTGATTTTTCAAAAATGTATCCATCTTCAACTATCCTTGTTTAAAACCCTGCCCAGACGTGTGAGTAGAAACATGCTGAAGTGTTTTAATTAATCTGATTTAGCAGAATAGTCTCTTAACATCAGACACCTAGGTACTAGGTGTGTGGAAAAAAATCATTTGGCGATATATTGTGATTTTCGGCTGCCCAATATATTATCAATCTTTCATTTCCTGGTTTAAATTTAAAAAAAAACTTTTTACTTAAATAACGAGGGAAAACAGGCTAGCTCTGCACCGCCACTCTTTAAGATAGTGCCATGGAGGCCTTTTGCTGTGCTGCCCAGCGCCATATCTGTGGTTGAGGCAGTCACAGTGGGAGACGAGGACTGACTCAATCCCCTGTATATGATGAACATATACAGCACTTGATTTTTTTCTCTAAACATTTTATTTGGATAGCTGCAAAAAATATCGCAATATATGGTGATATTACAAAATCGTCACCCAAGTATTGTGACAGTTGGGTCACAATACTTGCAACACCCATGCCAATACTCACCCCTAGTAGGTATGTTGCCTGATGCTCACAAGCCAGTGCGAAATGAGCTCCCACAAATGCAAATACTTTATCACATCAGGAAATATCAGTCAAAACAAAAAATAATTTTACAATGAATTAAGTTAAAATGGCATAAATATAAAATCTACAACTAGGGTTGTCAACGATACCAAATCCTTTTCAACTCGATACCGACACTAAGTAAAATATTCGACACTCGATGTCATTTTCGATACCACAAGGATAAAAACAAAGACTCCAAAATTCAACAGAAATGTTTTCATTAATAAACAAAATACAATAAATAGATAAATAAATACAATAAACAATATTTTGAGGTTGTATGCTGTGCACAATTCTAAGCCAGCTTGATAAAAAACTTACAAAATTAAAATTAAGTGTTCCTTCCTTGGCTATACTTTACACACATAACAATGACACTAGCCAAACCAATTAAACAACAAAAATAATTCTCAGCAGCTGCACCTGTTACAAAAGTCTGAAAACCTAAAAGTGCACAGAATTATTCAATCACAATTTGTTCAGAAAGTGCATTTTTCCTCTAATTGAGGACGAAAGTGAGGACTGTTTAGGTGCCACCGGTGGTAGCACTGTATCGATAATTTTGAAATGAGTATTGTATCCAGAGATACAACTTTTCAGTATGGATACTTTTTTGAGTATCGATACTTCTGACAACCCTATCTACAACTTACAGTGAAATAAGTCCACAGTGTGGTGCCTGCGCCATCTTTGTTATTAGTCACTGTCACTACCCGATCCGTCCCGGAAGCATGATCCGTTCTGCGCTACCAGCTCATTTGCACATCGAGATACACATTTCGGTCAACCTCGATTTTATTTTGTTAGAAATACCTAAATGACGTGTTCCCTCCCCAAAAATAGTAAACATACTAAAATATAATGTGTTAAAGGTTAATAACGTATTTCCTGACAAAAAAGATGCCTTAAAATCCTTTCTGTTTTATCACTCGTCTCTTCTCGACCTGCGACGGTAAAGATGACGTGAGAAGCAGTTTAACAAAGAAAATGTAAAAACCATAAACATTGTCTCACAAAAGACATAAAAATTTTTTTACAGATGTGAATTAGTATTCTTTAGTGAGTTAAGGATAGAAATAAGTAGTTTTAGAACCATAATTACATTATTTATGGACACCCGGATATATATCTATTTGTATATAATGTTGCAAAGACCTGCACTATGCAGCAATTCCCCTCTTTAAGCAATATCCTGAGTTACAAAATCCCTTCTGTAATCTCCTTTCTTTCATAATTAAAAGCAAGACTACCAGTAGGCTTCCTCTCTTGTTTTTATTTACTTTTTAAAGTAATTAATCTTTTCTATAACTCAATGCCCTTTAAATTATGACCCATTGGTATTCAGTCTTTCTCTACATTTCTTTTATCTTCAGATGCATTTCAGAGCAGCTGAAGTAAACAGACTGATCTGGACTTTATTTGGTAATGCAGCACAGATGTGCAACAAGCAAGACCGGTTTGATGAGCTGACATGTCTGGAAGTATGGAGAGAATTTTGTTCCAATGTTATTAAAGGAAACAAATGGAAAAGGAGTAAAATAATTTTTTTAAAGTTTGCTATTTTTCAGATATTAGATTTCCTTTATTCAAAGTTTTTTATAGATTTTTTTTTACAGATCAGTAAAACGTGATTTAAAAAAAAATTATAATAATGCAATAAAACTAACCTTGCGCTGCAAGGTCTGAGTTTCTAGTCTCACAACAAATCCACCGGCAGGTTGGACCAATGACATGCCAGCAGTGTTTTTTCTGGGGCAAGACATGTTGGAACGACGACAGTCAGAAGGGTAACAACAACTATTTTCTGGAGCTGGTTTTACGTGCGATAACTGTATTTTAAAGTATGAAATATATTTGGACAGCGTACTCTAGGATAGCAACACAGAGATCGACATCCCGGATGCCTGTTATACTTGTGGACATTGAAAAGAAACATCCACTATGGTTATTTCCATGCTTAAACTTCAAATTCACAAGAAATGCACGAAACAGTTCAGTGCAAATGAGGCGCAGGATCAGAGGTCAGACTTAAAGGAATAGTACACCCAAAACATGATTAGCCTTCATTTTCTACTCACCCCCATGCTGAACAACACCCTGGAGTACTTTTTTGATATCTCAAATGCATCTGGAGATCTGGGAGGCTTCTTGCTGTCTGCTGACATTCAAATAATGGAGGTCTATGGTGCCCGAGGCAGAAAGGTCCATAAAAGTCCACAAAAAACGTTTCAATATTCCTCCATACTGTCGTCCAATGTATTCGAAGTGTCCTGAGTGGGTAGCATCCAGAATTTACTCGAAACAAAGTCATTTAGAATGTTTTAGAGCATAAACAGTAGTGTATAGGATTTCCTGGAAGCGCGTTCACGAGTCTACGGAAACCGCGGCAGACCAAACCAGACGAAAGTGCGCATTCAGCGTCTGCTCTGCCGATAATGCAAGCGTAGAAGAAGAAATGTGCTGTTTACCTGTGCAAAGAAAGAAACAATGAAAGAAAAATGTCTGAGGACTTCAGTGTTGAGGAAGAGCATGAGTTCTTTGCCGAGCTGAATGCGCTGGTTTGGTCTGCCGGCTTCCGTAGCGTCGGGAGCGCGCATGTGCGCGCTTTCAGGAAATCCTATACACTACTGTTTATGCTCTAAAAACATTCTAAATGACTTCGTTTCGAGTAAATTATGGACGCTACCCACTCAGGACACTTGGAATACATTGGACGAGCAGTATGGAGGAATATTGACACGTTTTTTTGTGGACTTTTATGGACCTTTCTGCCTCGGGCGCCATAGACCTCCATTATTTGAATGTTAGCAGACAGCAAGAAGCCTCCCAGATCTCCAGATGCATTTGAGATATCAAAAAGTACTCCAGAGTGTTGTTCAGCATGGGGTGAGTAGAAAATGAAGGCTAATCATGTTTTGGGTGTACTATTCCTTTTAAGTCTGACCTCTGATCCTGCTTCATTTTGCACTGAACTGTTTCGCATTTTTGTGAATTTGAAGTTTAAGCATGGAAATAACTATAGTGGATGTTTTCTTTTCAATGTCCACAAGTATAACAGGCATCCGGATGTCGATCTCTGTGTTGTTATCCTAGAGCACGCTGTCCAAATATATTTCATACTTTAAAAATACAGTTATCGACGAAAAACCAGCTCCAGAAAAATAGTTGTTGTTACCCTTCTGATCATTGCCACTCCAACATGTCTTGCCCCAGAAAACACTGCTGGCATGTCATTGGTCCAACCTGCCGTGGGATTTGTTGTGAGACTAGAAACTCGTGACCTTGCAGCAAGGTTAGTTTTTATTGTATTATTATAATTTTTTTTTAAATCACGTTTACTGATCTGTAAAAATCTATAAAAACTTTGAATAAAAAGGAAATCTAATATCTGAAAATAGCAAACTTTAAAAATATTTTACCTTTTCCATTTGTTTCCTTTTAATAACATTGGAACAAAAATTCTTCCATACCTCCAGACATGTCAGCTCATCAAACCGGTCTTGCTTGTTGCACATCTGTGCTGCATTACCAAATAAAAGTCCACAGATCATCTGTTTACTCAGCTGCTCTGAAATGCATCTTTGAAGATAAAAAGAAATGTAGAGAAAGACTGAATACCAATGGGTCATAATTTAAAAGGGCAGGCCGAGTTATAGAAAAGATTAATTACTTTAAAAAGTAAATAAAAACAAGAGAGGAAGCCTACTGGTAGTCTTGCTTTTAATTATGAAAAGAAAAAGGAGATTACAGAAGGGATTTTGTAACTCAGATATTGCTTAAAGAGGGGAATTGCTGCATAGTGCAGGTCTTGCAACATTATATACAAATAGATATATATCCGGTGTCCATAAATAAATGTAATTATGGTTCTAAACTACTTATTTCTATCATCCCCTTAACTCACTAAAGAATAATACTAATTCACATCTGTAAAAATTTTATGCCTCTTTTAGAGACAATGTTTAGTGGAGCGATTTTTTTTGAAGGAATTGCTTTCACAGCCATTTTACTCACAGGTCGAAGAGACGCAGTGATAAACGGCGTTGGCTCAAGTATCTTTTGGTTGTGGGAAAATGGCGATAACCTCTTAACATTATTGAGATGCAAGTTTTATTTATTTCGTGAGTAAACGACGCTTATTGTGGGCATTTCACCAAAATAAAACGGTGCTGCTGACCGGGGCCAGTGTCTACGCAAATGAGCCGGCAGCGGTGGAACGGATCTTCATGCTTCCGGACGGATCGGTAGTGGGGATAGTGACGACAACAAAGATGGCGTGCGAGTACCCGCCACCGTAATTCGAGTTTCACCCTGCCAGGAAAGGTTGCCCGGCACACCTGATACTCAAAAAAGTATCCATACTGAGACCGGGTATCCGGATACAATACTCATTTCGCACCACCTACGTACGCGCCACCACCTGTTGCATCTAAGTCACTAGCCGATCATCTTATGACCTCTGACCTACCTTCAGTCATGAATGTGGTCGTTATCACCGCGCAATCATTTTCAGAAGTTTCAGACTTTTTTTCTGTAAATACAAAATGTATTGCGGAACTGTAATTCATCTTTGAATTGCAATGGCCAGTTTCAGCTATACAATGGCACACAACCCAAGGAAGGAACACTTAATTTTAATTTTGTACGTAGCGATCGTATCTAGGTTTCTTAGAATTGTGTCGCAGCATACAACCCTCAAAAATATTGTTAAATGTATTTATCTATTTATTGTATTTTGTTTACCAATGAAAAAAATTTCTGTTGAATTTTGGAGTCTTTGTTTTTATCCTTGTTGTATTGAAAATGACATCGAGTATCGAATATTTTACTTAGTATCGGTATCGAGTTGAAAAGTTTAGTATCGTGACAACCCTAGTTGTAGATTTTATATTTATGCCATTTTAACTTAATTCATTGTAAAATTATTTTTGTTTTGACTGATGATATTTCCTGATGTGATAAAGTATTTGCATTTGTGGAGCTCATTTGCGCACTGGCTTGTGAGCATCAGGCAACATACCTACTAAGGGGTGGTATTGGCATGGGTGTTGCAAAGTATTGTGACAACTGTCTAATACTTAATTGACTTGACACCACATGTAATATCACCATATATTGCGATATTTTTTTGCAGCTATCCAAATAAAATGTTTAAGAGAAAAAATCAAGTGCTGTATATGTTCATCATATACAGGATTGAGAGTCCTCGTCTCCCACTGTGACTGCCTCAACCACAGATATAGCTGGGCAGCACGGCAAAAAGGCCTCCCATGGCACTATCTTAAAGAGGTGGTGCAGAGCTAGCCTGTTTTCCCTCGTTATTTAAGTAAAAAGTTTTTTAAATTTAAACCGGGAAATGAAAAAAGGATAGCCTATATTGGGCGGCGAAAATCACAATATATATAAGCCAAATGATTTTTCCACACCTAGTACCTTAGGTGTCTGATGTTAAGAACTATTCTGCTAAATCGGGATTAATTAAAACACTTCAGCATGTTTCTACTCACTGCGTCTGGGCGGGTTTTAAACAGGATAGTTGAAGATGGATACATTTTTTGAAAAATCAGACCCTTGAGGACTCTAATGCAGATTAAAACAAGAGCAGGAAATCACTGCGGTAGTCATAACGAAGAAGTCTAGACTAGGACATCATTAATCAATTCCCTGTCATGGAGGTCTCCGCAATCTTTGATCAGAGGTGGTCCCACGATGTTCTCCTCCGAACGACCGGCGTCTCATAAGACATCACACACACCATAGGATTATCTCTCCCAGAAATGGGGGCCTTGAAGCGGAAGAGATCAAGGTCAGGTCAGAAATTGCTCTACCTGCTCGCATTCATTATCCAAAAACCACCCTTCGGACTCAGCGCCGAGAATGGCGCTTGTCGGACTCGTCAATCTGGAAGAAGTAGAAGAACTCCCTTGTTTGCATATGCATAGTGCACAAAGTTCTGGCAAATCAGCTTGTAGACGGCAGCAGCTCAGCTTCAACAGCGGGATTTGTCCACTAACACCCTAAAGGAGCTGACAGCCATTACCAAGCACATGTTTGATTTTCTCCGACCTTAGGATTCCTGATCAAGTTGGTGCATTGAGGCTGATCAGCAGTACTTACTTGTATGGTACACAATGCATTACGCACAATGAGGCTTAAGCTTCGACTGATGAAAAATTCTTACTGCGACTGGAGAATCAGGCGAAAAAGGGCAAATAGTACAGTGTATGCCGCCCAGCCTTAAAAGTGCAGATATTCTAAAACTCACCCGTTTTTTCTGCGGCTTCGCGAGCGCTTTTTAATCATCAGTAACACTCTGGGGTTTCTATGCTTCCTGCAGATCAAACTTCTGTTGTTTTTCTCAGTCTAAGTCAGTTTCGTTCTGTCTGTCTGAATAAGAGGTTAAGAACTTAACCTGTTGACCCTGAAGAACATTCCTTGTCTGCTGTTTTCAATTTACAACCTGAAAAAATATGCCACAACCCAAACGCTGCAGAGCAAGGTGGCCTTTAATTGATGTAGTGTTTAATTGAGAGAGTACGCAGCCTTTTTAATTTTACTTCAGTGTTTATTCTGAATTATTTGCTTTTTATTGCATTAAATCAGGGGTTTTAGAAACCTCTGTGACTTTATTTCAGCACGTCACAGCCTGTAAACTATTTTTTTCGAGCACTTCTCACAGAAAGCAAATTAGAAGGAAAAAAAAATTGAACAATCAAAGGAACAATGCAGCTTCAATGATATTAAACAGGAAGTGAATCTAACAGAAAAAGTCAAAAGTGTATTCAGCAGCTAAGATTTAGTACAGTGTATAGCTGTGTATATCTGTATTAGTTGTTTGATAAACGAAGCTCTGCACATCCAGAAAAAGGATCATTTTGTCAAACCTTTTTTTCATTAAACTGCAGAATTTAGTAAAACTGGATGAACTTTAAATTTAGAGTCAGATAACAGATTCTTAATTGGATTTTGTTTTGGAATTTGAAGTTGTCTTGACTGAATTAACAGGTGAGTTGTATGGTAGTTTTATGCATGCTAGTATTTCTTCCTTAGGGCATGGAACTACTGTTTCTATGGAGTCTTATTCGGGATCCATGTATATTCAAGCTGTTTTTTTTTCTTTTGAAACCAAAAAAATGAAAAAATTAAAAAACATTAGAATTTTAGTATTTTTTTCATTGAACCAAAACAAGAAAACAGATAATAGCCTGCTATCTTGTTTAGCGATTTTTCCGCAAGAAACAAAAAGGAAAAAGACGGTTAAGGAGCACATTTCTCAATTTTGATTATCATATTTTGACTAATAGTTTGAAACAGAAGTCCTCTCTGCGTATGCAATGTGTTCTACACAAGTCATGGCATAAAATATTTTTCATTTTCACTCTCAAGATGCCTTATATTGTGAGATCTCGCACTGACTTTCACTCTGTATAAAATATGACGACCATCTTTTTGAGATCGACCTGAGAATAGCACAAATTTCACAGTTTTTTCAGGATTTCGCATTAACTTGTTGGCAAATCGACAAACAATCAGGTCAATCTGTTGCTTTTATTTTAATCCTTTGCTTAAAAAAATGACATAAAAACGTAAACAAATAACAGTTTGTCAAACAGGCAGCCTGTAGAGATTTTAAAGGTCAAGAAGGTGACAGTATTGAGTGACACAGTATCAACGCAGTGTCAATACATTTTTGAATGTCTCGAAATGCTTCATGTTGCCTCATCAACCCATCCCTACCTTCTAGCATAAGTATTATTTTGTTTTAGGGATGCACAATATAATGCGGCCACCTATCGGTATCGGCCTGTATCGGCCTTAAAACTGAATATCAGGACATCGGCCACTCCACCGATATTTAACCTCGATATTTGATCAGCTTCTGAGTTTCTAAAGTCTAAAAAAAAAAAATACCACTACTTCTTCATAAAAAAAACTTCTTTTTACAGACTTAAAAACTTCTAAAAGACGAGGGGAAAAATATTGATACATTAAAATATCACAATATCTTCATATGTATGATATATTGCCATTTAAAAACACCATATCAATCTCTTTCGCTAATGAAAATATTGCTATATGTCATCGTTATGCTACGAAATCCCCTGAAAATTCAATTTAGAAATTTTTACGCTTATTTTTATATGTTGATATATTGGCCTTGATGTCGATCTATTTTAATAACAAAAATCTCACGGTATTGAAGTTTGTAACAGAACCCATGAGAATTCTCATGAGATTTTGAAAGTATCAATAGGATGCGATACGGCGTTTTTAAAATCTATTTGATGTCAGCATATGAAAATATATTTGAGCATATTATTTTTCAAATTGTCAAGAAATGGATAACAAAACTGCTATGTTCAATGACTACTTATTTTTGTCCATCTTTAAAATTGGTATCGATATGGGTTATCGGCTACATGAGTTTTCTAAAGAATATCGGCGAGCTATCCCCGGATATCGGCCAAAATCCCAATATCGTGCATCCCTACTTTGTTTGTTCATTTCTTTGGAGGTAAACTGAAACACTCCTTTGTCTGTGAGTGTAGAAAAGTGTTTTCCCTTTTGGTTTTAAAAATGGCTAATCGCTTGTTGGTAAATCTTTGATTCATTTCAGAAGAAGCTTAGACCGCAGGTCTCAAGAAACTTTCCCATGTTTAGGGTATTGCCAAGAGATGCACACATCACAGATCACTTTTTTTTTAAACCCAATTTGTCTTTATATTGAAATTCCTTGCATGCGGTCCATACCCTGTTTGCCCAGCATTTTATTTTTGTTCACTTATTGAGAATTGTATTGCCTGACAGAGAGCAGGATGTTTGCTCTGCTGTTGTGGTCTATGATGCTGTGAAACAGTATCCTAAAAGGTGTTAGAGCTGATGTGAAACAGTTTTGACAGAACTCTCAAGCAGTTCCTCTCCACCCTGAACACATATGTTGGGCTTGAATTACTCTTAATTTTTTTTTCTATGTTGTACAATTTTACCACAAGATTATGAAAAAAATTAAATAACTAGAGCTGGAAATTTGCAAAATTAACAGGTAATTCAAATCACGAGTAACACCAGCAGTGGACGGTCAGGACCTTCAGAGCTAAACTTAAAATTTCTTCTATCTAACTGTATTTATTTCTTCCAAATGATCAGTTCTCTTAATGTTGTAGCGTTTCTATTGGCTGCTCTGCTTCCATTACATTTAAGTGGTAGTTACTTTTTTTTGTCCAATCAGATTTCACCCTTAGTGCGTTGCTATGTCAATCAAATCTGCCCAGGGCCTTTAGAATCAGCAATCTGATCTCTCAAATTCACCCTCACACTAACCTTCCTCTTGATTATACCAACGGTTGATACATTTTATATTTGAATACTATTTGTGGTTTAGTGTTATTAAAATGTTAAAGTGGTGATATTAAGAAGTAGAAGTTGAGGGTTGTCGACTGAAGGCCTAGGTACCAGATATATAATATATTGATAACCATTTCATTTCATCTTTAAGCTTGGTGGTTTAATGCTTTCAAAGTGTCCTTTATAATAACAGCAGATAAATATGAATAACAACTGATACAGAGATCTTAACTGCAATCAATCAGTGTAGCTTTATTCAGTTTACAGTGAATACTGATCAATGACTCAGAAATGCATTGCAATATAGCAGCACTGGAGAAAAATGGGTTAGCTCAGATGACATGAGGAAACCAGGCCATGAAGCATGTGCATCCATGTACACGTGACCAAAATGAGCTTGTCTGGTGCTAACAATGTTAGCCAACGCAACTCTAGCAGCATTAGATGAAAAGAGGGGATAAGCAGGGGACAATCTCTGGTTCGATGCACTCGGTTCAGCAGTCCAATCCACTCACCAGGAAAGGAAGGGACGATTACCGGTTCGATTCCTTATCAGGAACCCAGTCCATTCGTCCATTCGTCCAACAGGCAGCTCTTGGAGAGAGGACGTCTCCTCAGAGCAGCGGCTGATAGCTTTGTAGCACAGATTCAAAACAATAGACGAACCAAGGTGCTACTTCAGTAGCAACAGAGTATGCAGTGGTGTCAAAAGCTGAAACCGATGTGTTGTTTCCATTTGTATCAACATGTCTGCAAAACATATGTGCAAAAAGACCTTTTTTGCAGAGAACTACTTGAAGAAGAAATACAGATCACCACTCCTCAGAGTTGACAGTGATCTCCCCTTGGCCTTTTTATATTATAAAGCCAAGAGCCTGCTTCTCTCACACAAGAAGCCGTCACATTAAGTAGTTGAAGAAAAACATCTCTGCTTTTGACCAGGAAGTTAAATTTAAAGATCTCAGAAACATATATGTTTAAAGTTAAACATGGGCTGTTTGTGGTGTGTTTTCTTCAAGTTTAGAACACATTGTTGTTTAACGGTAAAATGATTTCTGTTCTGTTTTTCAAAAAATGTTTTAAAATAAGATGATAAAGAGACTAATAGCTGAAGTGAGTTCATAAGTGCTTGTCTGATTATGGAAAGGCTACATATAGGTATTGATCGGGCTTAGGGACGGGGGTCATGCACAGCAGAGTAGGTTAAATTTTGGGGTGTGATTCAAAGATGTTAAGAACCCCTGGTCTAGAGTTTGTTTACTTTTCATATTAATAATTTATCCTCAATAAAATTATGTAACTAGAGATGTACCTGAACCCATCCAGGTTCTCAACCTGAGTAATCTTTCTAAATATGGGGAGCTACAGTTAATCATATGCCTAAATTAATGATTGTATGATACACTTAAAGGAGTGTATGTGCTCATTTATTCCACTATATAGGTGATGGATCCACCAAACAGCCCTCCTGGTTTCTTCTCTTCTTAGACACTCATAGGCTGACTAGAAGTCCTCCTCATTGCTCCTCACATTTGCTTACTTTAGGACCCATGTCAAGGCCTGGGCTGCTTTTTGAATAACTTACTGAGATAAAATACAAAATAAAAATCTTAAGATTATTGAAAATCTAAGCTTTTTCCTAAAATGACATCAGTTAGAGCTACCAGTGGCGTTAGGATTCTCTACTCCGTTCTCTAACAGTTAGTGAAATGAGTTAAACAACAATAGTCCATAGACTCTCCTATGTTTGTTTTATATTAAACCAAGTTAAAGACAAAACACAGGAGTAGTCTGTGAAAGAAATGACATGAGAAACGAAAGCAAATATATCATCTTGTACTGTGACTTTTTTAAAGCCGTCTGATTAATATCCTGTAAAAGCTCAACACAGCGTGTAAATGAATTATCACCATCTCAGATGCTCCCTTTATAAAAGAAGAAACTGGGGGTGTTAGTGTGCAAGAACTATCAGAAATCAGAAATAAAACTACACAGTTCCTCTTTCATTATGTCGACTCTGTTTCCTCCAGACATGGCCTACCAACCCCAACCATCCCAGGTGGTGATGGTCACCTCCACCCATCACGGTGTCGGGACATGGAGCACTGGCATTTGTGACTGCTGCACCGAAATGGGGACCTGTAAGTCCACTAAGCAAATGGCATAATTTCTTACATCCTGCAAAAAAAGTACCAATAAAAAGTTGAAATGTCTTGATATTTAAAGAAGCCTCTAAAACCAGACGCCCTAAGAACATTTCTGAGAAAGGAGAATAAGTTTTTTTTTTTTTTTTTTACACATTCATTGTTTTGCACCAGGCCCAGCTATAATCTTTGTGGTCAAACAGATAAAGGTATAGTTTTTCTAGGTGGATCATCAAAATAAGTGGTCCTACTAATTGTCAATCATTCTGGTAATGTGTTTATTCTGGTGAGTCTGACACAGCTGAAAAATTGTAAATCTTTTGGAAAGGAAGATTGTATGATTGATGCAAACAGCAACTTTTAAACAGAGCTGCTTCCTGTTGAGGTAAAAAAACAAAAACAAAACACCACTATTAGAGAAATAAAAAAGCACCAATAAAACCACTATATATTAAAATCAACCCCCATGCATGTGCATTTTTTTTTAAAGTATAGGGGACGGGTCTTTTCAAAAAATCACGAAAATCCTCCACTGTACATTTAATTACTATTTATATGTTTACATTTTACGATTTTCTATTAAAACATAAAGAAGCTTTGTTGTATTTAACATGAAAACAGTACATTTCCCTTAAATGACATATTTAGAGTGCAACACCAGAGTGCAAAAGTGAGAGATCTCTGTTGTGATCTGGACAGTATGACGGAAGTCAGTAGAAATTAGATGGTAAAAAACATAATGGATGCAAACTACTACACGACCCACAGGAGATATCAACAATAACAATAGCAGATTGTGCATGTGGTGCTGATTCCTTTAAATCTACTAAAATGCTAAGCTAACATTTAACTAGCTTGAACCAAAATTCCCACTACAGGATATTGTTTTCCACACTAGATGAATATACTCTAAATATTTAACTATCATGTTCTGCTGCTCTGAAGCAGTTATCTGTGACTTTAAAGACTCAATTCATTGTTAAACTTCTGTTACATTGTCAGATTGTGATCACTCTGATTTCTTCCTGTGTTGCACAGATAAAAAGGCAGCATGACATTTAAAAATTCTAATTATAGGCATGTCACAGTAAACAGTAAAACATTTTAACACTTGGTCAATTTGAATCAGGTCAATTTACATGTGCATGCTTGATTGTTTTCTTCCTGTCTCCTTTGTTCTGAATGACAAAATGTTTCATAGCGTAGTAATTGTAGCACAGTCTGGTGACTGAGGAGTAGCCAGCCAGAAAAATACGATACAGAGACGGGATTGCTTTAAAAGCTAAGTGCAACAGCAGCAGTGATAAAGCACTTTGGATTTAAACCAAATTAAAATATTACCCTCAACCATAATAAGATGTGGGACCGTTTATCATTAAGAACAATTTGTTTAGGTGAGAGGCCTACCTTATTGACAAAATACCTAAAATTATGACACCCAAACTGACAAAAAATAAATTGAGCCTGTGTTTGTGTAAACAGGGCCTTTGAAGGAAACTACAGGAAAAGAAGATGAAATAAAACACTTGGGTAAAATAAAACCATCATTTATCTTTCTGGTCCAGCAGAAATATTCAGTTCTACCAGAAGATAAGTTAGAGACAAGTCAAGGCAGGCAGCTACACAAAGTTAAAAGACAAGCTAAAAGAAAAACTACAATGTAGGAAAATGTATAGCATAATAATGGTTTAAAGTGTTAAAGCCAGTCCAAAGTCACCTTTAGACCAATATATGATGAGATATTGGTCTACAGTGCTAATTTGTAATGAAAATAAAATTTTCTTTTCTTCAAACTAAGCAAAAATACTTGCTTTTAAAGCAAGTATTTTTCGATCTAGGTGCTGCCTATTTCATGAAAACATTCATAAAGCTTATACAATGTCTGAGAGCTCATACAGCCAGAAAAAAAGGACTTTCAGAAACAAATAACCGTTCCTGCTCAGTTCCAATTAGCTAGTAAAAGAGCCTCTTGGTTTCAACCTTCAGCTGGAATCATTGTGCTCAGCCTTACATCATCTCTCTGTGTGGGCGTTTGTTTGGCGCAGCGTGGTTAAAGCTGGTGCTTCCTGCAGGGAGCCTTCATATGTATATATGCTCCAACCACGCCTTTTTACAGGAAAGGGTGAGGCTGCTGCTCAGATAGTAAAACTTGTGATGATTACTCAGAGATGCATGAATCAAGGGAAATACCACTTTGTGCATGATTCTGTTGAAGGAATAACATTATAAGAGAGTGAAAAGCTCCAAAGAGTGGATTGCTTATATATAGGTCCTTTAAATAATATGCTACTAAGAAGAATTATTAAAAATTTGTTTGTTTTTTTTAAACAAAAAACAACAATGGACTATATACAAGATTAGGAAAATTGTGCAAGCAGCACTGATATAAATTATTTTTGATTTCATTTGGAACAGTGGTGACTATTAAGTCTTATATCAATGTTTTCTTCTTTATGTGTTTTCCTATCATGTAAAACAATTTTAGTCATCCTGCTAAAATGTGCTATACAAATAAACTTTTTCTTCCCTTTCCTAGGAGAGAAGCAGGACTGAAAAACAGGCCCAACTTTATCATCCATAATCAAAGTTGTTGATGGCAGCAGCCCAGCTGATGCCTCTGTCCATGATGGTTTCACAGGATTAGGTCAGATAAAGCTAATATGATGAGGCAGGGAGCATATAATGTGGAGGTTGAACTACCAATGAGTGCAATATTGGAGAGTAGAAGTAGAATGAAGCAGAGTAATGAAAAGTGGTTCCTAGGTCCTCCAGCAGTCTAAGCCTATAGCAGCATATCTTTAAATATATAACTTGAGCCACTCTAACTATACCTCTATCAAAAAGGAAGCCTAACCTTAATAGTAGATAGTGTGTCTGCCTCACAGAACAGAACTGGTAGTTGGTTCCTCATGAAAGGAGCCTCATAACTAAGGGTGTTTCCTGATTTAAGGGCTACATCCTTCCAAGGTGGCATTTGTACATTTATTTAACAGTAAACAGTGAAGTAATCCAATTATTACTACCAACTTTTATCCTGTTTCTTATTGGTCCATTGTAGGTTTATTTTATTTGTATGTTATTATTTAATTGATGTAAAGTACTTTGAATTTTTTTGTACTGAATTATGCTGTACAAGTAAACCTAACTTGCCGTGGTAAAAAATATGAATGAAATTAAGCTTCTATGCTTTCTATGGCCTAAAATAAACTTTAAAGATGTTTTGAGACAAAAATATAGGTCTTTTAAACTTAAATAACTACTTAATTTATAAAGATTCCTCCTAACATTTAAATTTAGGTTAAACATTTTTTAACACAAGCTCAGAAAAGAATTTATTTTCTTTTTAATAAATGTTTGCTAAAATTTACGTCAGTCTTAAAAACAAGATCATTATACTAGACATTACTAGAGGTGTCTTAAGAAATTAACAATACATTTTTTCACATGCTTGCTGCCATGGTACAACAGCTGTGGTTGTTCAAGGGTTAAATGAACAAAAATTGGAGCAAATAGTTTTGATCCAGCCAATAATATAAATTGTATCCTCGGTATTGTGGATTAAAAATTTAACGTTATGTTCAGAATTCTAATTATTTTTGCCAAATACCTTCTATATTAAAGAATATTTTTTAATCATACCGCCTTGGCTTATATATCTTCCAGAAGAACATTATTTTTCTTCAGCTCTTCTTCACCCATTTATACTTTTATGAAACTAGGCATAGAATAATTATGGCCTAAGAAATGTATATCATAAAGGATATTCAAAAACAAAGTTTTAAAGTCCTAGGGAAGTCATATTTAAATGTAAAATCATTCTGGCTTAAACATGCATATAAATGTACTCTTTATCAGACCATATTGTCGCAAAATTTGGAAAATTTCTATTTAAAAAAAAAATCCTGTCTGAAAATCTTTTTTTTTCTCTCATTATTTTATGCAGGCCAGTTAGTTAGAAGTCAGCCTGTACACCTAAATTCGGCCAATCATATATTAATGGTCATCTGTCAATCACATTTTTTTGGTCATAGCACCTTGACTCATATGTCGCAGCTAATATACGCTAACGGTTGAAATAAGAAATAGGAATAATTTACTGTACCATTGAGTTCTGGTCCCAGTGTCCACGGGGATGGACATCTGTGTCTTCGGCAGGCGTAGAGCTAACAGAACCTGCAGCGCTTGCGAGGCAAGGGCTCAAAACATGTGCGGCTGTAAGCCTTTTACACCAAACCAAGCTTCTGCCACCCTGGCGTCCTCTTCATTCACAACAACTTTGTCCCCGCTGTCCTCCCTCTAAATAAAAAAATGTATGACGGCGGAGACTCATCCACAACCTACGACACAAAACTCTCCTCCTCTTGCATGTTTCCACTGTCCATAGCATTCCTTGACAGTGTCGTGATCTAAGTCACCAATTTAGTGCTACTTGGTCCCAATGTAATTTCCCTTTGGGAATATACTAGCTCTAAGTTGCTAACTGGTTAGCAAGAGGCTTCCGAGAAAACTGCCACAACCAGACTTGTTTGCAAACCTTCTGCCACAACAATCCCGCCTCCTTGATAAAATCGACCAATTACTTTCACTTTATTCACTCGTGTAAAGTCGGGCACCACTCAGTAGAATTCGAAAATGCAATGGTTAGAACGGCCGTTTCCCATCAGCTTCTTAGATCTATGGTGTCATGGTTTCTGGGCAACAATTTATAAGCCAAAAATGGCTTTGTTTTGGCCACTCTATAAAGCTTCGAACTCGAACGCTAATTCAGACATTTGGAATTGATAAAGCTTCCAGGATGGGAAGTGAAATGTTTTCAAACTTGGAAACATAATCTAGGAAATCGTTTTTTTAAACTTTTTTGGAAAAACTCTGACGTGATTTCAGTCTGCTTTAATCCCAAATTTAGGCCGAATCTGGTTTGAAATTCTTTTAACACCGAAACTATCCTTAATAATTTGAATTTGTTTTGTGGGCTTTATTACTTAATAAAATTAAGTCAATTCAGTGATGAAGACTAATTCTCACTAATAAAATATTCTTCATCTCCCCAACAGGCTGCTGTGGGCTGTGGTGTTTCCCCTGCATGCAGTGTCAGACTGCTAGTAAACATGGATGGTGCTGCGCCATGCCGCTGCTAGACATCTGCGGCATTGTTTCCTGCATGCTGCGCTCCAGCATCAGGGAACGCCACAATATCCCTGTAAGTCTGGAAGTTGTTGGAGCAACGCTCATTCATAGTGTCTTGGTGTTGCTCTTAGGTGGTGTGGCAGTCCTAATCATGGAATATTGTTACTTCCTAGAATTTTAAATCTTACTCAGATGCACCACAGAGCGCCACAGGAAATCATTACCTGCCTGTGGTCAATCAATCTCCTAGCAACGCTTAGCAACCATATAATAGCAACCAACCAACCAGCATATATGCTATTCCAACATAACAACATATGCATATATACTATATATATATATATATATATATATATATATATATATATATAATAACATATATATATATATAGAAGAGGAAGGGCTATGTGTGTATATATTTTTATCTTTATTATCTTATGTAGAGTTGATTTATGTATATATATATATACATATATACCCGGTATATAAGAAAAACTGCCAAACTGGAGCGTGTAACAAAAGTAATTTCCTCTCTGGGATTAATAAATTTAAATAATTATTAAGTTAGAAATGTATTTCTGATCACTTTGATGATAGCTTGAAAATAGCAAAGTCTTCTTTCATTTATTGCCTCAATGGTTACTTACAGTTTTAAAAGGAATAGTACACCCAAACATGATTAGCCTTCATTTTCTACTCACCCCCATGCTGAACAACACCCTGGAGTACTTTTTGATATCTCAAATGCATCTGGAGATCTGGGAGGCTTCTTGCTGTCTGCTGACATTCAAATAATGGAGGTCTATGGTGCCCGAGGCAAGAAAGGTCCATAAAAGTCCACAAAAAAACGTTTCAATATTCCTCCATACTGCTCGTCCAATGTATTCCAAGTGTGTCTCTGAGTGGGTAGCATCCAGAATTTCCTCGAAACAAAGTCATTTAGAATGCATAAACAGTAGTAATATGGGTTTTCCTGGCGGCGCACCTGCTGGCGATCCACGGCCTTATGGGAAGCGCGCGGCAGACCAAACCAGCGCATTCAGCTGCGGCCAAAGGAACTCATGCTCTTCACTCAACACTGAAGTCCTCAGACATTTTCTTTCGGTTGTTTCTTTTCTTTGCACAGGTAAGCAGCACATTTCTTCTTCTAAACTTGCCGTATTGCTTGGCCAGGTAGGCTGAATGCGTCGCGCACTTTCATCTGGTTTTTGGTCTGCTGGCTTCCGTAGCACATTGTCCATACGGCCCGTAATCGCGGCGCTTTCAGAAATCTATACACTACTGTTTATGCTCTAAAAACATTCTAAATGACTTTGTTTCGATAGGTACCGGATGCGCTACCCACTCAGGACACTTGGAATACATTGGGCGAGCGGTATGGAGGAATATTGATACGTTTTGTGGACTTTATGGACCTTTCTGTCATAGATTATAGACCTGTTATTTGGACGGAGCATCAAAGTACCCAGATCTCCTTTGAATGCATTTGAGATATCAAGAGGCACACACTGTTGTTCAGCATGGGGGGTGAGGAGAAAATGAAGGTAATCTGTTTTTGGGTGTACTATTCCCGCTAAGTTTTCCTCTTTTTTGATTAAATCATTAATTTTTATAAAGCTTTTGTTATTCCAATATTGTAAAAGCACCTCATGTGTTCAGCAACTGGATTGACCTAATGGTTTATCCAGAATTGGTTGACAAACGTAATAGCAGTAAATTATGTATCTGTGTATGGGAGTTGTATGTAGGAAAAGTTAACTTTATTCTGCCTTAGAAAATTAAAAAAACTAAAACTAAACTAAAACAACCTCGATATTTTGAGTGTTTTTTTGTTTTTTTTTGGCGACACCCAGAACTACAAAGGCCTATAAAGGTGTGT
>JAGKQL010000004.1:31253017-31265314 GCA_018398635.1 Cyprinodon brontotheroides | reverse complement strand
CGCGCATGTGCGCGCTTTCAGGAAATCCTATACACTACTGTTTATGCTCTAAAAACATTCTAAATGACTTCGTTTCGAGTAAATTCTGGATGCTACCCACTCAGGACACTTGGAATACATTGGACGAGCAGTATGGAGGAATATTGACACGTTTTTTGTGGACTTTTATGGACCTTTCTGTCTCGGGCACCATAGACCTCCATTATTTGAATGTCAGCAGACAGCAAGAAGCCTCCCAGATCTCCAGATGCATTTGAGATATCAAAAAAGTACTCCAGAGTTTTGTTCAGCATGGGGGTGAGTAGAAAATGAAGGCTAATCATGTTTTGGGTGTACTATTCCTTTAAGGACTTTATTCTCCTGAAAATAATGACAATTAGTCGTTCAGGGTTATAAGTGAAAAAGAAAGCCAGAGCTGATTTAGCAGGTAATAATGACCCAGCAATTTATCAAGACATTGGTTCAGAAGAGGGTGGTAAGTATAAAACATTTACTTGAGACACTTTTTTTGCTTATTCAATTTTTATTAAAGAATAAAGTGTTTCACATGTTCACAGAGTGTAGTACTAAACTCCATCACATCTCTTACCAGTTGGTGTTGAGAGTCTAAACATTACACCTTTTCTTAATATTGTTAAGCATCCAACATCCTGTATTCATTTTTCTTAATTCCCTTTCCTGCCCTCTTAGACAATATTTATTATCATTTTATATACAAAACTTAATTTTGTTTTGTATAGCTACACCTTTCATTGCATTTCCATCACTCTTTTTTATTTTATTTTCTTCAGTGGTGTCAAAAATACACACATCTGTTTCTTAAGTAGAAGTATAGATCCTGCAGTTTAAAAACACTCTGGTGAAAGTTGAAGTATCAACTTGACCTTTTTACTTAAGTAAAAGTGAAAAAGTATGTGCTCCAAAAACTACTTAAAGTATAAAAGTATAAAGTAACCTTTTAAAAAAACAGCCAGATACCTCTATATGAATTGAAAGCTGAATTTTTCAACTATTTCGAAAAATTCTTTAATATAGGGCCAAGGATGAGGGAGGTCTTGTTGGTCTCCATCTCCCGATACGCTCTAGCCTGTGTTCGACCTTTCAGACATTTCAACATCTTTTTCTGAATCAGACATTGTAGCATGGCAAAGACAATTCACGTTTACAGTTTGAAGAACACCTGCTTGCTTCTGATGATTTCCTTTAGCTAACCAATGAGTATTTGCGTTATATGACTCATCCAATTACACTAGTTTTCACTAGATGTGGATGGAGCCAATGATCTGCATTGGATGGCGCACATGACGTGAAATAAATATTTATAAACATTAAAGCAGGGGTAACCAAATAAAAATCAGCGGGGTCCGAATAAAAAGAAAATCATCAACCAGTAAAGGTCCGGAAGCTATTTTTAATGATCTGTTACTTTAAACCCAATTTAACACTGAAATAAAATGAGGTATTAATGCATCCATGTTATACATAAAAAAAAAAGAATAGAAATTGCCAAAAATTGCATCCCGTGCCATCTCAGAGGAGTTGGCACTTGTATGACTGTATTCCTGTATATCCATCAGTAGTTAAAAGGACAAGGGTCAGCAAAATGCAAATTCTGCCCTGTAAAACAATGACAGCGCAATTGTCGCTGCATGATCCGAAGCCTCATTTGGAGCTTTTAAACAGGCTTTTGAAAAACTTTGATAATTTGCTGCTTAACATTCAAGATTTTTTAGAATAAAAAGCTAGCAGATGTGCAAACAATAGCAGAAATACAATTATAGAGCATTCAGTATTGTAAGAAAGTCTACAATGTTTCTGAATGAATACAGTATTGTATGAGTTAAGGTCTGTTCCGTTTATGTCTTTCCAAACTCCTGTCGGCTATCACTGTTTATTGTTGTGTGTTAATAACAAGAGACTACAACAAATAAATCAGCCGTACCTTGGACACAATCTTTGGATTTAATGTTGTTCATAACACCCTTATCTTTGTAAATGTTAGGATTCCAGTTTGTGTGGGTTGTTTTTTTGTGTTTTCCTTTCTCCACCACCAGGCGGTGCCCTCTCCTCGTTGGGCCTCCCTGCACACCTGCGACTCGTTGGTTCATTACCAGAGAAGTACTTGAGCAGCGGTTTGTCACTACTTTAACGCCAGAGTGTTTGCCAGTTTTGGGTACTCTAGCCTAACTGAGATTAGCAGAGTCTAACCTTAGCCTTATCTAGGGCTGGGCGATATAGAAAAAAAGCTTATCGATAAAACAAAAAAAGCATATTGATCGATATCGATAATTATTGAAAAGATTTGAAACCATATTTTATGTGCAGCTCTGCCTGGACTTTTTATAATATTGCTAAATGATTTAATTTTAATAAAAAACACAAACGCAGACTTCCAATTAAATATTTATTTAACCAACTTTTAACCATAACAGAATTGTTTTAAAGAAAAATAACTTAAGAGACCTGAGTTATGTTATTAAATACTGACAAAGAATAAACTAAAGTGACCAGAAAAGTGACCAAAATAAATATAACAAATAAATAAATGCCCCCCCCACCGCCGCCCCCGTTTCCTGCTTTAACCTGAGTTATTACTTTGAAGTTTCTGGCCCCTCAGCATTTTTATCTCAATTGTTAGAACTACTTGGGAAACTGGCCAGAACTGAAAATATATATATATTTTCCGAAGAATCCTCGGAGGAGAGCCGCACCGGGGCCTAAACAGCTCGTACTCCTGCAGGTGTGAGCGGCTGAGATGATAAAAAAAAAAAAAAGTTGGTTGTGTTATCAGACTTCGTTTTCACTGGTTCCCGACACATTTTCCAGATGACTGTGGTTTGTTTTTGGTCCGACTTGCCATGACCGAAATACTGCCAGACTGCCGAACTACAAAAACCCTTCTTTGAAACAATTTCCTCCGCCTCTCCTTGCTGCATCTTCATGTGCTCTGTGTTGTGGTTTGAGAGGGCGGCGCTTGGTGACGGCGTGCCTGGGTCCGCGATTGTGATTGGTTGGGAGGAAGCAGTACGACTAGCATAAACCACCATGCTAGGCTTCTATGAGAAGGAAGGAAAACTATGCGTTTCTTTTTTCTCGAACTTTTATACGACCCTCTTTTTCTATTGCGCCATTCAGAACTATCAGTGCGATATACTCTCGTTTATTGAATTATCGCCCAACCCTAGCCTTATCTCTTTGAGTCTAAGCTTGCCTTTGTCTTTTGTTCTGCCTGGCAGGAAGCCTTCCTGATTCACTGGATAAGCCTGGACCTTCTACTCTCCTCCCAGGATAAGCAGTCCATGCTGAGCAGGGGGCCCTCCACATGATCGTTCAGTCTCTTCAGAAAGCCGGTGAAAGTCCACCACAGCCTCCTCTGCTGGATCAACCTTAGTCTGCTGGCGCCTCCAATAAGTTCCTTCATCTCGGGATAAAAACCCCTGAAGCTGGATTCAAGGATAACAAGTGCCCCCTAAGCGTGTGAAATTACCTCTCTTGCAAAATACAAGCCTCAGCCTTTTTTCCTACATTCCCTATGTGATCTCCCCTTCAGACTTTTCAGTTCTGGTTCACCAGTGCTGTGGTCCAACTGTGTTACCCAGCTGTATATCTGTCAGTCTGCGCTTTTTGCTTTTGTAATGCTCTGCATGTGGGTCAGATCCTTGACAGTAAATGAATCTGCCAAATAACCACATTTCTTTTCCCATAAGAGGTATATTTAAACATTTTTATATAATTAATGTAACAACAATTAGCTCCATTGGTCATATTTTAACCCGTTTTCCTCGTCGATAGTCGCAGTTGTACAGAGCGCGGCGCACTCCCGCCTGGGGATGCATATCTCGGCAGGCATGCACTTTTCGTCACAACTCTGGACCCTGGTGCGCTAATCCATGACCTTTGCATTAAACCGAAGCCAAAAGTAATGAGTAGGGTTTGTTTTAAAAATGTAAGAGATAGGAAGGACAGATACTTGTGTGAAAATGTAATGAGCAGAAGTCAGAAGTAGGAGGAAAAATAAGTAATGGAGTATAGATACCTAAAAAGTGTACTTAGTACAGTAACAAAGTATTTGTACTTCATAACTTGACACATGTGACAATTTTACCCTAAGTAAAAACTGAAAAAGATTCAAAAAGGGTTTCTGTCATTCCATACTGTACATTGTTAATTTCACTTTCCATTTGCAAATGGAAAGTACAATTAATAATTGAACTTGTTTGTCATAATTTCATAGGGTCTGATCTAAGCCTAATGGAAAGATTTCAGCTAAAAAGAACCAGAGGTTGCTCACCAATCGCTCATCACATTTAGTGATTACCTCAATAAAGAATAGTTTCATTCAGCTTATTGAGGAAGTCAGGGTGGGTGACTGTACTTTGTCTTGCTAGTTTTTGTAAGTCAGTTTTGCTGTGGACTACCCCTGTATTCTGCATTAAGGGATTAATTGCTTAAACCCGTTAACATGAGCAGCATTATGTGTTCAGTTCACAGGTGCCACAGAAATTGAGAAAATACCTTGATTGTAGAACGAAGTGATTTAATTTCTGTGATAGGCCCTAGTTGTAGCTGCTTACTATGTTGCTCATGGATACTGTTTAAAACAACCAAGCACTGAGTCAAACAACACCGTATAGATATTTATGATAATCGCATCATGATGGTGTAACTACTTGCCAGGTAGTATTGTAGCTTCACTGTCATTTTTTTTCTGCACTGAACAGTTCTTTAGATCAGTCATACTTGTATTAACCTATGCTGGGTCGGATTATGACATTTGAAAAAGGAGGCAGGAACTATTGAGCATTTTTTTCTATGGATAAACTTTACATACACAAGTGCACTCTCACAAACAACTACAGGTGCTTGGTTCCAGGTACTCAGTGATTCACTTCCATACAGAAAGCCCACACTCTTATCTTCAGGTAACATAGAATACATTCAGCGATAGTTTCAAGGTGTTGCTTTATTGTATGTCTCCTACCATGTCTTTCGGTTGTGCTGTTCTTTTTTTCATCTCGTTGCAGGTGATGAAGCTAACTAAAAATGTTTTGTCATTATCTCCTTTCTATCTCCTATTTCTTTCATCTTTTCTCCTTTTTTTTTCTTCTTCTGTTCTATTTACATTGCAGTGTCCATATAAACTGTTAAACTCCCTGCATAATTATAATAAAGCAATTTATATGCATGAAACAAGTGGAGCAATATGGCAATTGCCATACTGCTCCACTTGTGAAAGTAAAATCTGTTGGGCTCTTTTTGGCATCAAGACATTATTCTTATTGCCACATTGGCAATTTTATTACAGGAAACTTTAATAAAAAAAAAAAAGGAGGCAGGGAAAGCAAAATAAAGTGTTATGTAATGTAATGTTATCTAATGGTTAAGCTTCACAATATTCTCAACGGTTAGTGGCATCAGAAGATCAGTTGGTAATGGAGCCTGAGAGGTGACTGAAGGCAAACACCAAATACAAAGTTTTAAATTGAAACTATATTAACGTTCAAAACAAACGAGAACATTTAAATGGCAATGGCATTTTTTTTTACATTGGGCCCTTGAGTGTGTATGACTTGTGTTGTGACAGGCAGCCCGGGCCGCAGGCGGCTACGCTCTACACCTTATAATCATTCAGCTAGCTAATCTGAATCGTTCAATTCCATTTGGAGAGTGAGATCATCTGTGGTAGTAGCACTAGACATCTTCCAGGCATGTGAGTAAAACTAGCAGCAATTGACAGTTGACAGATGACGTCATGCACACTCCACTTTGTTTTAAAGCAAGATAAATAAAACCGCAGATGTCTGGGGGACAGTGATTGGCCTACATGTTATGAATGCTGGCGTATCATAAAGAATAAATTATGAACAGTTTAGTTTGTGCCTTAAAGTCGTTGCCCATAGGAAGGACTTGTATATAACCTAAATGAATATCTTCAGAAGAGCTCCAAATGACACAAAACTCATATGGTTGAGTAGAACATGATGTAATAACGTAAAATCCAGGGCCCAATGTAAAAAAAAGAAAGGCGTTCCCCTTAAAGTCAGAGGAGGACAAGATATTTAATAAAATAGCATAGTGACAATGAAGGTTGGAAGATAGCAGCATCAAAAAATGAGAAAAAGCGGAAAAACAGAGATCGGATTCAAGAAGAATCCAGTTCAGAACAATCCAGTGATGATCATTCCATACATTCCACAGCACAACAAAATGAATTCAAAGTCATATTCAAAGTCGTTAATCAGGCAGACTCTTTTACAAATTGGAATCCGGTTCACTTAACAAAAACCATCAATAAACTTGTTGGAGAAGTCAAAGGTGCCAGAATTCTGTACAGTGGAGACCTGCTAATTAACTGCAGAGACAGCGCCCAGCAAGGCAAAGCAATACGAATCAACAAAATTGACGGGATAAGAGTTCAGTGCAGCCTAATGGAGAACAAAAAGATCAGCAGGGGAGTCATTGGAGGAGTTCCTCTAAGAGTTTCTGAAAAAGAGATTCTGGAAAACATAAGCGGGTGCAAGAGTAAAATAAATGAAACGGTTAAAAACAACAAGAAAAGGAGAAAGGTGTGATAGCTTATCTGTGTTGATTAAATTTGAAGAAGAGCAATTACCAAGCAAAGTATTCATCGGTTACATCAGCTATAATGTCAAAATCTACAATCCTCCACCATTGAGATGTTTCAAATGCCAAAAATTCGGTCACATTGCAGCAGTTTGTAAAGGGAAACAGAGGTGTGGAAGGTGTGCAGGAGAACATGAGTTGAGTCAGAATAACCATGCTGAAGCTGCAAAAGCACCATCTCAGTCAGAAAAACCCAAACCTACAGTTCAACACACAGCAAATTCCAAACCTCTAGAGAAATCTCTAAAAATTGATGAAGACTCACTTATTGTTAAAAAGACAAATTTTGTTCTTTTCATGGTAGAAGTAATTAATTGTACTGCACAGACAACAAAAAAAACGGAAAAAATCAAAATAATAGTGAAGGCTACTTCCTGTTTGGATTACCTGAGTGTGGAGCTGCTGCAGCTGTCCAGAGGAACTCCA
Organism: Cyprinodon brontotheroides; assembly: GCA_018398635.1. NCBI lineage: Eukaryota > Metazoa > Chordata > Actinopteri > Cyprinodontiformes > Cyprinodontidae > Cyprinodon > Cyprinodon brontotheroides. The sequence continues at coordinate 31,258,264 of JAGKQL010000004.1, read as the reverse complement.
TCTGAACGTTAAGTTTTTTCTCTGTGATATTCTGTATCTGAGTAACTCTAACTGACTACTTTTAAAACATAGCACCTTCTGCTGCACTTTTTCTACTGAGCACTTGTCAATGTTTCTAATAATTTGTTTTATTTCTGATAGCAAGGGAGAAGCTAGCTAGGCTAGCTGCGCTTAGCATATGGCTTCTCTCTCCCCCTCCGCCACACTTCTTTTCAACTCTTCCTTCTTCCTCTCCTCTCTCCCTCTCTGTGTCAGATGTTCAGTTATTCCTCTGCCTCCTTTTTAGTGATAATGGGATGTGTAATAAGTGTGAGTATTTTTGTAAGCTTTGGGAGTGAGGGTGTCAGGAAAGTTAGAATCAGGCTTCAGGCTGTTGAACATCCAGGAGTTAAAAGTAGGCCCCCCACGTAGCTGTCCTCAAAGTGCCTGAGCAGCCAGGCGATTGGGTAACTATGCGCGCCCAGAAAGCGTAGTCATGGATCTCTGCCCACTGGTCACCACCAACCCGCTCCACGTTTCTAACCGGTTTTCCCCACTCAGTGACACACCCACTGAGAAGCCCACTCTGGTGATTGGCAGCTCCATAGTCAGAAACGTGGCATTAGAGACACCAGGGACCATAGTCAAATGTTTGCGGGGCCAGAACGGGGCGACATCAAATCCTACCTGAAACTGCTGGTTAAGGATAAGGTTAAATACAGTAGAATTGTTATCCCCACGCTGGTGGTAATGACACTTACCCGGTTACGCTGATGGGAGGTCACTAAAATTAGTGTTGCTTGATGTGTAAGTTTGCCAAAAAATGTCGGACTCTATTTTCTCTGGTCCCTCCCCTGATCTGACCAGTGATGACATGTTTAGCCACGTATATAGCCATTCAACCGCTGGTTGTCTAGGTGGTACCAATGAAAACACCGTGTAATACATTAATAATTAGCAATCCTTTTGGGGAAAGCCTGGTCTGATTCGGAGAGACGGCATCCATCCCACTTTTGGATGGTGCGGCTCTTCTTTCTAGGAATCTGGCCACATTTATTAGTCCTCCAAAACCCTGACCCCCCAAGGTGCAGACCAGGAAGCAATGTCCTAGTTTAACAGACCTCTCTGCAGCTTCTCTACTGTTACCCACTCTTTACTCCATCCAGACAGTGTCTTTGCCGCTCCACCAAAATCTAATAAATTAGCAATATTCCCCAAAGGAGTAAATGATAATCTAATTAAAATCAAAAATAACTCCAGTTGGGGAAAAAGTTAAAAACAATTAAATGCGGTCTGTTTAACATAGATCTTTCCTCTAAAAAAGTCTGCTAGTTAATGACTTCATTTGTGCATAAATTCACATTGATTTATGTTGTCTTACAGAAACCTGGCTGCAGCAAGAGGATTATGAGCATAAATGAGGCAACTCCTTCAAGCTATTTAAATTTCACATCCCCAGAAGTTCTGGCAGGAGGAGGAGTAGCAACAATCTTCCAGTCTGACTTACTGATTACCCCAAAACAATTAATACCTACAACTCTTTTGAACATTTAACCCTTATTTTCCCACATCCAAACTGTGAAGGCAACAAAACCTCTTCTTTTTGTAACTTTGGATCATCCACCAGCGGTCCTTACTCTGAATTTTTATATGAGTTTTCAGAGTTCCTTTCTGATTTGGTATTAAATACTGACAGGGTAATCATAGTGGGAGATTTTAACATCCATGCTGACATTGAAGGCTTATAGCTTAAGAGCAGCCTTTAATGCTATCTAGAAACTATTGGCTTTGTTCAAATGTGAATAGTCCCACACATTCTCATCTTCATACTTGGATCTTGTGCTGCATAGAATGCGAAGAAATAACAGTATTTCCTCACAACCCTGTCCCTTCTGACCACTTTCTAATAACCAGGATTACTTTAACAGAGTTCCTCCCCAAAAAGAAGGTTCAATTTTAGTAGATCTTCATCAGATAGTGCAGTTATAAATTTTAAAGAATCTGCTTCACTTTCTCCTCTGTGTCACTGAGCAGTGCTGCAGAGTGCAAAAAGCATAGCTTATTCTCACAGGTTGATGATTTTGATGATGGGGTTGCTAGTTCTCAAGCGCACTGCCCTAGACAACGCAGCTCCTTTGAATATGAAAACCGCGTTAAAAACAGAAAGCTTGCTCCTTGGTTTAATGCAGAGTTGCGCAGGCTCATTTTGAAGCAAAATGCTAGGAAACTGGAGAGAAATCATCGCCCCACAGGTTCGGCGTGGAGTCCTTCCTAGTCTGGAAAAATAGTTTACTGTGCTGTATGTAAGAGGACCCTCTTTGTAAAGCTAAGAGTTAGTATACTTCTCCTCACACAGAGGAGAATACAATAATCCTCAGATTTCTGTTGCTAAAGTTGCCACCACCCAGACATACTTTCTGTTGAACTGTCTATTCCACCTGCTCTTAGCAGCAATGATTTTATATGGGATTCTTTTATAAATAAGATTGATCTTATTAAAAATAAGATCATAAGCACTCCTCTATCCGCGATTGTATCTGAGGTAGTCATGGAATCTGAACCGGTTTAGACTGCTTTGATCCAGTTGAACTTTCAGAATTAGCAAAATTATTGTCTTCATCTGAGCCTTCAACTTGTATGTTAGGATCCAGTTCCAACCAGGTTATTTAAGGAGGTATTCCCTTGGATCTCCTCCTCCATTTTAGATGTGATTAATCTAGCTCTGTTACAGGGATATGTACCTAAAGCTTTTAAGGTTGCTGGAATTAAACCTCTGCTTAAGAAACCATCTCTTGACCCAGATGACTTGGTCAATTATAGACCTATATCCAATCTTCCTTTCTTATCCAAAATTCTTGAGAAAGTAGTTGCCAAACAAGTTTGCGATCACTTCCACCATAATGAACTTTTTGAAGAGTTTCAGTCTGGCTTTAGAGCTCATCATAGCACTGAAACAGCTCTGGTGAAAGTCACTAATGATATTCTCATGGCCTCAGATAATGGACTTGTATCTGTGCTCGTCCTGTTGGATCTTAGTGCTGCATTTGATCCAGTTGATCATAATATTCTTTTAGAAAGACTTGAATATTTTGTTGGAATTAAAGGAACAGCACTAGACTGGTTTAAATCTGATCTATCTGATCGAATTCAGTTTGTTCATGTTAATGATAGATCTTCAACATGCTCAAATGTTACCTGTGGAGTACCACACAGGACAGTGCTAGACCAATTTCTTTACTTTATACATGCTCCCAATTGGTAGAGTTATTAGACAGCATGGGATTAATTTCCACTGTTATGCTGATGATACCCAGCTATATCTGTCTATAAATCTGATGACTCTAACTTTCTGCTTCTGAATGCAGACAAAACAGAAGTTATAGTCTTGGACCAGAGTTCCTGAAAAGAAGCTGATTAGTCAGTCACTTCATCTTATGATTAAACTGATTTGTGATAATAAAGTAAAAAATCTTGGTGTTGCTTTTGATCAGGACCTGTCATTTAAATCCCGTGATCAAAATATGTTTCTAGAATACTCTTCTTCATCTGAGGAACATTGCAAAATGAGAAATCTCCTGTCCAGGGGTGATGCCGAGAAACTAGTCCATGCATTTGTTACTCAAGGCTGACTATTGTAATTCTTTACTATCAGGAAGTCCACAAACTGTAGTTAAAAGCCTTCAGCTGATCCAAAATGCTGCAGCCAGAGTTCTGATGAATATGAAAAAGAGAGATCATATCTCTCCTATCCTGGCTTCTCTTCATTGGCTTCCTGTTAAATCAAGAATAGAATTTAAAATCCTCCTTCTCACATATAAAGCCTTAAATGGCCAAGCTCCATCTTATATCAGAGATCTGATTGTTCCTTATGTTCCTAACAGAGCACTTCGCTCTCAATCTGCAGGTTTACTAGTGGTTCCTAGAATTTCTAAAAGTAGAATGGGAGGCAGATCTTTTAGTTATCAGGCTCCTCTCCTGTGGAACCAACTACCAGTTTTAGTCCGTGAGGCAGACACCCTGTCTACTTTTAAGGCTAGGCTTAAAACTTTCCTTTTTGATAAAGCTTATAGTTAGAGTGGCTCAGGTTATCCTGAGCTATCTCTATAGTTATGCTGCTATAGGCTTAGACTTTTGGAGGACATAGGGACCCCCATTTCATCATTCTGCTTCATTCTCTCTCTGTTCTCCTATTCTGCAGAATCTGTTAGTTCAATCTCTAACCTTCTGCCCTCTCTGCTTTTCCTCAGAGTAGCTTTGCCTCGTCTGTTCCTGTTTGGCTGTGACGTCATCCTGGAAAGAAACATCAGCTGTGCTGCTTCCATCAACACCCTTGTTTATAGATGTTGGAGATCGGCCTGTTTTCCAGTGTGGTCCTGTTTCTCTGACCGTGACTGAGTGGATGTGCTCTCTTTGTCCTCTGGAATGGGAGCTGGCTCGGAGCTCGTCTGCCAGGCTGTGTGTTCCTGGACGGGGCCGCCTTTTACAGCTGCTTTTTGTGTCTCTGCTTCTGTCTCCTTGAACCCCAGTCGGCCTCGGCAGATGGCCGCTCACACTGAGCCTGGTTCTGCTGGAGGTTTCTTCCTGTTAAAAGGGAGTTTTTCCTCTCCACTGTCGCTACAAGCATGCTTAATGGAGGGATTGTATTTTGAGTCAATGAGTCAATGCAATCAACTGGTTTTCCTTAGACAGAAAACTTTGTATGTACTGACTGTATGATTCTGCTGGAACTGTAAAGTGCCTGAGATGACATGTGTTGTGAATTCCGGTTTTTCATATAAATAAACTGAATTGAATTGAATTGAATTCTACCCTCACAGGTAGCAAGTAGCTGAAGCTCACAATATTTTTCTAATTTTCTTCAGTTTGGGAGAAAACAAACCTGACCTAAAATGGTCAGACACAAATAAGTATTTCATTCATTCATGAAACCATATTTATTCATTTACCTGCCAACCATTTAAATGTTTGACAGTTTACAAATAAAGATACATTTCGTTGAACTACCTTAAATAATCAGCAACAAATGGAATAATTTAGTGATCTGATCGCGATCCAGGAACTAACTCAGTAGCTTATCAAAAATAATTTAGTTGGACATAAGTTTGTTGGTTTTAAGAAAATGGCTTAAGCTCCAAAAATAACAGATCAAACATTCTTCATTCATCATTCATTAAGTTCATTTAAATCATAATCAGAACATTCAGAATTTAAGTGCTTATAAAAATGCTTAAGCAAATTCAAAATAAGTTGCACAACACAATTTAGGTT